>JAQZCD010000098.1:195000-202500 GCA_030864225.1 Capsicum baccatum var. pendulum | reverse complement strand
AAAAAAAAAAAAAAAAAAAAAAAAAAAAAAAAAAAAAAAAAAAAAAAAAAAAAAAAAAAAAAAAAAAAAAAAAAAAAAAAAAAAAAAAAAAAAAAAAAAAAAAAAAAAAAAAAAAAAAAAAAAAAAAAAAAAAAAAAAAAAATAAAAAAAAAAAAAAAAAAAAAAAAAAAAAAAAAAAAAAAAAAAAAAAAAAAAAAAAAAAAAAAAAAAAAAAAAAAAAAAAAAAAAAAAAAAAAAAAAAAAAAAAAAAAAAAAAAAAAAAAAAAAAAAAAAAAAAAAAAAAAAAAAAAAAAATAAAAAAAAAAAAAAAAAAAAAAAAAAAAAAAAAAAAAAAAAAAAAAAAAAAAAAAAAAAAAAAAAAAAAAAAAAAAAAAAAAAAAAAAAAAAAAAAAAAAAAAAAAAAAAAAAAAAAAAAAAAAAAAAAAAAAAAAAAAAAAAAAAAAAAAAAAAAAAAAAAAAAAAATAAAAAAAAAAAAAAAAAAAAAAAAAAAAAAAAAAAAAAAAAAAAAAAAAAAAAAAAAAAAAAAAAAAAAAAAAAAAAAAAAAAAAAAAAAAAAAAAAAAAAAAAAAAAAAAAAAAAAAAAATAAAAAAAAAAAAAAAAAAAAAAAAAAAAAAAAAAAAAAAAAAAAAAAAAAAAAAAAAAAAAAAAAAAAAAAAAAAAAAAAAAAAAAAAAAAAAAAAAAAAAAAAAAAAAAAAAAAAAAAAAAAAAAAAAAAAAAAAAAAAAAAAAAAAAAAAATAAAAAAAAAAAAAAAAAAAAAAAAAAAAAAAAAAAAAAAAAAAAAAAAAAAAAAAAAAAAAAAAAAAAAAAAAAAAAAAAAAAAAAAAAAAAAAAAAAAAAAAAAAAAAAAAAAAAAAAAAAAATAAAAAAAAAAAAAAAAAAAAAAAAAAAAAAAAAAAAAAAAAAAAAAAAAAAAAAAAAAAAAAAAAAAAAAAAAAAAAAAAAAAAAAAAAAAAAAAAAAAAAAAAAAAAAAAAAAAAAAAAAAAAAAAAAAAAAAAAAAAAAAAAAAAAAAAAAAAAAAAAAAAAAAAAAAAAAAAAAAAAAAAAAAAAAAAAAAAAAAAAAAAAAAAAAAAAAAAAAAAAAAAAAAAAAAAAAAAAAAAAAAAAAAAAAAAAAAAAAAAAAAAAAAAAAAAAAAAAAAAAAAAAAAAAAAAAAAAAAAAAAAAAAAAAAAAAAAAAAAAAAAAAAAAAAAAAAAAAAAAAAAAAAAAAAAAAAAAAAAAAAAAAAAAAAAAAAAAAAAAAAAATAAAAAAAAAAAAAAAAAAAAAAAAAAAAAAAAAAATAAAAAAAAAAAAAAAAAAAAAAAAAAAAAAAAAAAAAAAAAAAAAAAAAAAAAAAAAAAAAAAAAAAAAAAAAAAAAAAAAAAAAAAAAAAAAAAAAAAAAAAAAAAAAAAAAAAAAAAAAAAAAAAAAAAAAAAAAAAAAAAAAAAAAAAAAAAAAAAAAAAAAAAAAAAAAAAAAAAAAAAAAAAAAAAAAAAAATAAAAAAAAAAAAAAAAAAAAAAAAAAAAAAAAAAAAAAAAAAAAAAAAAAAAAAAAAAAAAAAAAAAAAAAAAAAAAAAAAAAAAAAAAAAAAAAAAAAAAAAAAAAAAAAAAAAAAAAAAAAAAAAAAAAAAAAAAAAAAAAAAAAAAAAAAAAAAAAAAAAAAAAAAAAAAAAAAAAAAAAAAAAAAAAAAAAAAAAAAAAAAAAATAAAAAAAAAAAAAAAAAAAAAAAAAAAAAAAAAAAAAAAAAAAAAAAAAAAAAAAAAAAAAAAAAAAAAAAAAAAAAAAAAAAAAAAAAAAAAAAAAAAAAAAAAAAAAAAAAAAAAAAAAAAAAAAAAAAAAAAAAAAAAAAAAAAAAAAAAAAAAAAAAAAAAAAAAAAAAAAAAAAAAAAAAAAAAAAAAAAAAAAAAAAAAAAAAAAAAAAAAAAAAAAAAAAAAAAAAAAAAAAAAAAAAAAAAAAAAAAAAAAAAAAAAAAAAAAAAAAAAAAAAAAAAAAAAAAAAAAAAAAAAAAAAAAAAAAAAAAAAAAAAAAAAAAAAAAAAAAAAAAAAAAAAAAAAAAAAAAAAAAAAAAAAAAAAAAAAAAAAAAAAAAAAAAAAAAAAAAAAAAAAAAAAAAAAAAAAAAAAAAAAAAAAAAAAAAAAAAAAAAAAAAAAAAAAAAAAAAAAAAAAAAAAAAAAAAAAAAAAAAAAAAAAAAAAAAAAAAAAAAAAAAAAAAAAAAAAAAAAAAAAAAAAAAAAAAAAAAAAAAAAAAAAAAAAAAAAAAAAAAAAAAAAAAAAAAAAAAAAAAAAAAAAAAAAAAAAAAAAAAAAAAAAAAAAAAAAAAAAAAAAAAAAAAAAAAAAAAAAAAAAAAAAAAAAAAAAAAAAAAAAAAAAAAAAAAAAAAAAAAAAAAAAAAAAAAAAAAAAAAAAAAAAAAAAAAAAAAAAAAAAAAAAAAAAAAAAAAAAAAAAAAAAAAAAAAAAAAAAAAAAAAAAAAAAAAAAAAAAAAAAAAAAAAAAAAAAAAAAAAAAAAAATAAAAAAAAAAAAAAAAAAATAAAAAAAAAAAAAAAAAAAAAAAAAAAAAAAAAAAAAAAAAAAAAAAAAAAAAAAAAAAAAAAAAAAAAAAAAAAAAAAAAAAAAAAAAAAAAAAAAAAAAAAAAAAAAAAAAAAAAAAAAAAAAAAAAAAAAAAAAAAAAAAAAAAAAAAAAAAAAAAAAAAAAAAAAAAAAAAAAAAAAAAAAAAAAAAAAAAAAAAAAAAAAAAAAAAAAAAAAAAAAAAAAAAAAAAAAAAAAATAAAAAAAAAAAAAAAAAAAAAAAAAAAAAAAAAAAAAAAAAAAAAAAAAAAATAAAAAAAAAAAAAAAAAAAAAAAAAAAAAAAAAAAAAAAAAAAAAAAAAAAAAAAAAAAAAAAAAAAAAAAAAAAAAAAAAAAAAAAAAAAAAAAAAAAAAAAAAAAAAAAAAAAAAAAAAAAAAAAAAAAAAAAAAAAAAAAAATAAAAAAAAAAAAAAAAAAAAAAAAAAAAAAAAAAAAAAAAAAAAAAAAAAAAAAAAAAAAAAAATAAAAAAAAAAAAAAAAAAAAAAAAAAAAAAAAAAAAAAAAAAAAAAAAAAAAAAAAAAAAAAAAAAAAAAAAAAAAAAAAAAAAAAAAAAAAAAAAAAAAAAAAAAAAAAAAAAAAAAAAAAAAAAAAAAAAAAAAAAAAAAAAAAAAAAAAAAAAAAAAAAAAAAAAAAAAAAAAAAAAAAAAAAAAAAAAAAAAAAAAAAAAAATAAAAAAAAAAAAAAAAAAAAAAAAAAAAAAAAAAAAAAAAAAAAAAAAAAAAAAAAAAAAAAAAAAAAAAAAAAAAAAAAAAAAAAAAAAAAAAAAAAAAAAAAAAAAAAAAAAAAAAAAAAAAAAAAAAAAAAAAAAAAAAAAAAAAAAAAAAAAAAAAAAAAAAAAAAAAAAAAAAAAAAAAAAAAAAAAAAAAAAAAAAAAAAAAAAAAAAAAAAAAAAAAAAAAAAAAAAAAAAAAAAAAAAAAAAAAAAAAAAAAAAAAAAAAAAAAAAAAAAAAAAAAAAAAAAAAAAAAAAAAAAAAAAAAAAAAAAAAAAAAAAAAAAAAAAAAAAAAAAAAAAAAAAAAAAAAAAAAAAAAAAAAAAAAAAAAAAAAAAAAAAAAAAAAAAAAAAAAAAAAAAAAAAAAAAAAAAAAAAAAAAAAAAAAAAAAAAAAAAAAAAAAAAAAAAAAAAAAAAAAAAAAAAAAAAAAAAAAAAAAAAAAAAAAAAAAAAAAAAAAAAAAAAAAAAAAAAAAAAAAAAAAAAAAAAAAAAAAAAAAAAAAAAAAAAAAAAAAAAAAAAAAAAAAAAAAAAAAAAAAAAAAATAAAAAAAAAAAAAAAAAAAAAAAAAAAAAAAAAAAAAAAAAAAAAAAAAAAAAAAAAAAAAAAAAAAAAAAAAAAAAAAAAAAAAAAAAAAAAAAAAAAAAAAAAAATAAAAAAAAAAAAAAAAAAAAAAAAAAAAAAAAAAAAAAAAAAAAAAAAAAAAAAAAAAAAAAAAAAAAAAAAAAAAAAAAAAAAAAAAAAAAAAAAAAAAAAAAAAAAAAAAAAAAAAAAAAAAAAAAAAAAAAAAAAAAAAAAAAAAAAAAAAAAAAAAAAAAAAAAAAAAAAAAAAAAAAAAAAAAAAAAAAAAAAAAAAAAAAAAAAAAAAAAAAAAAAAAAAAAAAAAAAAAAAAAAAAAAAAAAAAAAAAAAAAAAAAAAAAAAAAAAAAAAAAAAAAAAAAAAAAAAAAAAAAAAAAAAAAAAAAAAAAAAAAAAAAAAAAAAAAAAAAAAAAAAAAAAAAAAAAAAAAAAAAAAAAAAAAAAAAAAAAAAAAAAAAAAAAAAAAAAAAAAAAAAAAAAAAAATAAAAAAAAAAAAAAAAAAAAAAAAAAAAAAAAAAAAAAAAAAAAAAAAAAAAAAAAAAAAAAAAAAAAAAAAAAAAAAAAAAAAAAAAAAAAAAAAAAAAAAAAAAAAAAAAAAAAAAAAAAAAAAAAAAAAAAAAAAAAAAAAAAAAAAAAAAAAAAAAAAAAAAAAAAAAAAAATAAAAAAAAAAAAAAAAAAAAAAAAAAAAAAAAAAAAAAAATAAAAAAAAAAAAAAAAAAAAAAAAAAAAAAAAAAAAAAAAAAAAAAAAAAAAAAAAAAAAAAAAAAAAAAAAAAAAAAAAAAAAAAAAAAAAAAAAAAAAAAAAAAAAAAAAAAAAAAAAAAAAAAAAAAAAAAAAAAAAAAAAAAAAAAAAAAAAAAAAAAAAAAAAAAAAAAAAAAATAAAAAAAAAAAAAAAAAAAAAAAAAAAAAAAAAAAAAAAAAAAAAAAAAAAAAAAAAAAAAAAAAAAAAAAAAAAAATAAAAAAAAAAAAAAAAAAAAAAAAAAAAAAAAAAAAAAAAAAAAAAAAAAAAAAAAAAATAAAAAAAAAAAAAAAAAAAAAAAAAAAAAAAAAAAAAAAAAAAAAAAAAAAAAAAAAAAAAAAAAAAAAAAAAAAAAAAAAAAAAAAAAATAAAAAAAAAAAAAAAAAAAAAAAAAAAAAAAAAAAAAAAAAAAAAAAAAAAAAAAAAAAAAAAAAAAAAAAAAAAAAAAAAAAAAAAATAAAAAAAAAAAAAAAAAAAAAAAAAAAAAAAAAAAAAAAAAAAAAAAAAAAAAAAAAAAAAAAAAAAAAAAAAAAAAAAAAAAAAAAAAAAAAAAAAAAAAAAAAAAAAAAAAAAAAAAAAAAAAAAAAAAAAAAAAAAAAAAAAAAAAAAAAAAAAAAAAAAAAAAAAAAAAAAAAAAAAAAAAAAAAAAAAAAAAAAAAAAAAAAAAAAAAAAAAAAAAAAAAAAAAAAAAAAAAAAAAAAAAAAAAAAAAAAAAATAAAAAAAAAAAAAAAAAAAAAAAAAAAAAAAAAAAAAAAAAAAAAAAAAAAAAAAAAAAAAAAAAAAAAAAAAAAAAAAAAAAAAAAAAAAAAAAAAAAAAAAAAAAAAAAAAAAAAAAAAAAAAAAAAAAAAAAAAAAAAAAATAAAAAAAAAAAAAAAAAAAAAAAAAAAAAAAAAAAAAAAAAAAAAAAATAAAAAAAAAAAAAAAAAAAAAAAAAAAAAAAAAAAAAAAAAAAAAAAAAAAAAAAAAAAAAAAAAAAAAAAAAAAAAAAAAAAAAAAAAAAAAAAAAAAAAAAAAAAAAAAAAAAAAAAAAAAAAAAAAAAAAAAAAAAAAAAAAAAAAAAAAAAAAAAAAAAAAAAAAAAAAAAAAAAAAAAAAAAAAAAAAAAAAAAAAAAAAAAAAAAAAAAAAAAAAAAAAAAAAAAAAAAAAAAAAAAAAAAAAAAAAAAAAAAAAAAAAAAAAAAAAAAAAAAAAAAAAAAAAAAAAAAAAAAAAAAAAAAAAAAAAAAAAAAAAAAAAAAAAAAAAAAATAAAAAAAAAAAAAAAAAAAAAAAAAAAAAAAAAAAAAAAAAAAAAAAAAAAAAAAAAAAAAAAAAAAAAAAAAAAAAAAAAAAAAAAAAAAAAAAAAAAAAAAAAAAAAAAAAAAAAAAAAAAAAAAAAAAAAAAAAAAAAAAAAAAAAAAAAAAAAAAAAAAAAAAAAAAAAAAAAAAAAAAAAAAAAAAAAAAAAAAAAAAAAAAAAAAAAAAAAAAAAAAAAAAAAAAAATAAAAAAAAAAAAAAAAAAAAAAAAAAAAAAAAAAAAAAAAAAAAAAAAAAAAAAAAAAAAAAAAAAAAAAAAAAAAAAAAAAAAAAAAAAAAAAAAAAAAAAAAAAAAAAATAAAAAAAAAAAAAAAAAAAAAAAAAAAAAAAAAAAAAAAAAAAAAAAAAAAAAAAAAAAAAAAAAAAAAAAAAATAAAAAAAAAAAAAAAAAAAAAAAAAAAAAAAAAAAAAAAAAAAAAAAAAAAAAAAAAAAAAAAAAAAAAAAAAAAAAAAAAAAAAAAAAAAAAAAAAAAAAAAAAAAAAAAAAAAAAAAAAAAAAAAAAAAAAAAAAAAAAAAAAAAAAAAAAAAAAAAAAAAAAAAAAAAAAAAAAAAAAAAAAAAAAAAAAAAAAAAAAAAAAAAAAAAAAAAAAAAAAAAAAAAAAAAAAAAAAAAAAAAAAAAAAAAAAAAAAAAAAAAAAAAAAAAAAAAAAAAAAAAAAAAAAAAAAAAAAAAAAATAAAAAAAAAAAAAAAAAAAAAAAAAAAAAAAAAAAAAAAAAAAAAAAAAAAAAAAAAAAAAAAAAAAAAAAAAAAAAAAAAAAACAAAAAAAAAAAAAAAAAAAAAAAAAAAAAAAAAAAAAAAAAAAAAAAAAAAAAAAAATAAAAAAAAAAAAAAAAAAAAAAAAAAAAAAAAAAAAAAAAAAAAAAAAAAAAAAAAAAAAAAAAAAAAAAATAAAAAAAAAAAAAAAAAAAAAAAAAAAAAAAAAAAAAAAAAAAAAAAAAAAAAAAAAAAAAAAAAAAAAAAAAAAAAAAAAAAAAAAAAAAAAAAAAAAAAAAAAAAAAAAAAAAAAAAAAAAAAAAAAAAAAAAAAAAAAAAAAAAAAAAAAAAAAAAAAAAAAAAAAAAAAAAAAAAAAAAAAAAAAAAAAAAAAAAAAAAAAAAAAAAAAAAAAAAAAAAAAAAAAAAAAAAAAAAAAAAAAAAAAAAAAAAAAAAAAAAAAAAAAAAAAAAAAAAAAAAAAAAAAAAAAAAAAAAAAAAAAAAAAAAAAAAAAAAAAAAAAAAAAAAAAAAAAAAAAAAAAAAAAAAAAAAAAAAAAAAAAAAAAAAAAAAAAAAAAAAAAAAAAAAAAAAAAAAAAAAAAAAAAAAAAAAAAAAAAAAAAAAAAAAAAAAAAAAAAAAAAAAAAAAAAAAAAAAAAAAAAAAAAAAAAAAAAAAAAAAAAAAAAAAAAAAAAAAAAAAAAAAAAAAAAAAAAAAAAAAAAAAAAAAAAAAAAAAAAAAAAAAAAAAAAAAAAAAAAAAAAAAAAAAAAAAAAAAAAAAAAAAAAAAAAAAAAAAAAAAAAAAAAAAAAAAAAAAAAAAAAAAAAAAAAAAAAAAAAAAAAAAAAAAAAAAAAAAAAAAAAAAAAAAAAAAAAAAAAAAAAAAAAAAAATAAAAAAAAAAAAAAAAAAAAAAAAAAAAA
>JAQZCD010000098.1:0-190000 GCA_030864225.1 Capsicum baccatum var. pendulum | reverse complement strand
AAAAAAAAAAAAAAAAAAAAAAAAAAAAAAAAAAAAAAAAAAAAAAAAAAAAAAAAAAAAAAAAAAAAAAAAAAAAAAAAAAAAAAAAAAAAAAAAAAAAAAAAAAAAAAAAAAAAAAAAAAAAAAAAAAAAAACAAAAAAAAAAAAAAAAAAAAAAAAAAAAAAAAAAAAAAAAAAAAAAAAAAAAAAAAAAAAAAAAAAAAAAAAAAAAAAAAAAAAAAAAAAAAAAAAAAAAAAAAAAAAAAAAAAAAAAAAAAAAAAAAAAAAAAAAAAAAAAAAAAAAAAAAAAAAAAAAAACAAAAAAAAAAAAAAAAAAAAAAAAAAAAAAAAAAAAAAAAAAAAAATAAAAAAAAAAAAAAAAAAAAAAAAAAAAAAAAAAAAAAAAAAAAAAAAAAAAAAAAAAAAAAAAAAAAAAAAAAAAAAAAAAAAAAAAAAAAAAAAAAAAAAAAAAAAAAAAAAAAAAAAAAAAAAAAAAAAAAAAAAAAAAAAAAAAAAAAAAAAAAAAAAAAAAAAAAAAAAAAAAAAAAAAAAAAAAAAAAAAAAAAAAAAAAAAAAAAAAAAAAAAAAAAAAAAAAAAAAAAAAAAAAAAAAAAAAAAAAAATAAAAAAAAAAAAAAAAAAAAAAAAAAAAAAAAAAAAAAAAAAAAAAAAAAAAAAAAAAAAAAAAAAAAAAAAAAAAAAAAAAAAAAAAAAAAAAAAAAAAAAAAAAAAAAAAAAAAAAAAAAAAAAAAAAAAAAAAAAAAAAAAAAAAAAAAAAAAAAAAAAAAAAAAAAAAAAAAAAAAAAAAAAAAAAAAAAAAAAAAAAAAAAAAAAAAAAAAAAAAAAAAAAAAAAAAAAAAAAAAAAAAAAAAAAAAAAAAAAAAAAAAAAAAAAAAAAAAAAAAAAAAAAAAAAAAAAAAAAAAAAAAAAAAAAAAAAAAAAAAAAAAAAAAAAAAAAAAAAAAAAAAAAAAAAAAAAAAAAAAAAAAAAAAAAAAAAAAAAAAAAAAAAAAAAAAAAAAAAAAAAAAAAAAAAAAAAAAAAAAAAAAAAAAAAAAAAAAAAAAAAAAAAAAAAAAAAAAAAAAAAAAAAAAAAAAAAAAAAAAAAAAAAAAAAAAAAAAAAAAAAAAAAAAAAAAAAAAAAAAAAAAAAAAAAAAAAAAAAAAAAAAAAAAAAAAAAAAAAAAAAAAAAAAAAAAAAAAAAAAAAAAAAAAAAAAAAAAAAAAAAAAAAAAAAAAAAAAAAAAAAAAAAAAAAAAAAAAAAAAAAAAAAAAAAAAAAAAAAAAAAAAAAAAAAAAAAAAAAAAAAAAAAAAAAAAAAAAAAAAAAAAAAAAAAAAAAAAAAAAAAAAAAAAAAAAAAAAAAAAAAAAAAAAAAAAAAAAAAAAAAAAAAAAAAAAAAAAAAAAAAAAAAAAAAAAAAAAAAAAAAAAAAAAAAAAAAAAAAAAAAAAAAAAAAAAAAAAAAACAAAAAAAAAAAAAAAAAAAAAAAAAAAAAAAAAAAATAAAAAAAAAAAAAAAAAAAAAAAAAAAAAAAAAAAAAAAAAAAAAAAAAAAAAAAAAAAAAAAAAAAAAAAAAAAAAAAAAAAAAAAAAAAAAAAAAAAAAAAAAAAAAAAAAAAAAAAAAAAAAAAAAAAAAAAAAAAAAAAAAAAAAAAAAAAAAAAAAAAAAAAAAAAAAAAAAAAAAAAAAAAAAAAAAAAAAAAAAAAAAAAAAAAAAAAAAAAAAAAAAAAAAAAAAAAAAAAAAAAAAAAAAAAAAAAAAAAAAAAAAAAAAAAAAAAAAAAAAAAAAAAAAAAAAAAAAAAAAAAAAAAAAAAAAAAAAAAAAAAAAAAAAAAAAAAAAAAAAAAAAAAAAAAAAAAAAAAAAAAAAAAAAAAAAAAAAAAAAAAAAAAAAAAAAAAAAAAAAAAAAAAAAAAAAAAAAAAAAAAAAAAAAAAAAAAAAAAAAAAAAAAAAAAAAAAAAAAAAAAAAAAAAAAAAAAAAAAAAAAAAAAAAAAAAAAAAAAAAAAAAAAAAAAAAAAAAAAAAAAAAAAAAAAAAAAAAAAAAAAAAAAAAAAAAAAAAAAAAAAAAAAAAAAAAAAAAAAAAAAAAAAAAAAAAAAAAAAAAAAAAAAAAAAAAAAAAAAAAAAAAAAAAAAAAAAAAAAAAAAAAAAAAAAAAAAAAAAAAAAAAAAAAAAAAAAAAAAAAAAAAAAAAAAAAAAAAAAAAAAAAAAAAAAAAAAAAAAAAAAAAAAAAAAAAAAAAAAAAAAAAAAAAAAAAAAAAAAAAAAAAAAAAAAAAAAAAAAAAAAAAAAAAAAAAAAAAAAAAAAAAAAAAAAAAAAAAAAAAAAAAAAAAAAAAAAAAAAAAAAAAAAAAAAAAAAAAAAAAAAAAAAAAAAAAAAAAAAAAAAAAAAAAAAAAAAAAAAAAAAAAAAAAAAAAAAAAAAAAAAAAAAAAAAAAAAAAAAAAAAAAAAAAAAAAAAAAAAAAAAAAAAAAAAAAAAAAAAAAAAAAAAAAAAAAAAAAAAAAAAAAAAAAAAAAAAAAAAAAAAAAAAAAAAAAAAAAAAAAAAAAAAAAAAAAAAAAAAAAAAAAAAAAAAAAAAAAAAAAAAAAAAAAAAAAAAAAAAAAAAAAAAAAAAAAAAAAAAAAAAAAAAAAAAAAAAAAAAAAAAAAAAAAAAAAAAAATAAAAAAAAAAAAAAAAAAAAAAAAAAAAAAAATAAAAAAAAAAAAAAAAAAAAAAAAAAAAAAAAAAAAAAAAAAAAAAAAAAAAAAAAAAAAAAAAAAAAAAAAAAAAAAAAAAAAAAAAAAAAAAAAAAAAAAAAAAAAAAAAAAAAAAAAAAAAAAAAAAAAAAAAAAAAAAAAAAAAAAAAAAAAAAAAAAAAAAAAAAAAAAAAAAAAAAAAAAAAAAAAAAAAAAAAAAAAAAAAAAAAAAAAAAAAAAAAAAAAAAAAAAAAAAAAAAAAAAAAAAAAAAAAAAAAAAAAAAAAAAAAAAAAAAAAAAAAAAAAAAAAAAAAAAAAAAAAAAAAAAAAAAAAAAAAAAAAAAAAAAAAAAAAAAAAAAAAAAAAAAAAAAAAAAAAAAAAAAAAAAAAAAAAAAAAAAAAAAAAAAAAAAAAAAAAAAAAAAAAAAAAAAAAAAAAAAAAAAAAAAAAAAAAAAAAAAAAAAAAAAAAAAAAAAAAAAAAAAAAAATAAAAAAAAAAAAAAAAAAAAAAAAAAAAAAAAAAAAAAAAAAAAAAAAAAAAAAAAATAAAAAAAAAAAAAAAAAAAAAAAAAAAAAAAAAAAAAAAAAAAAAAAAAAAAAAAAAAAAAAAAAAAAAAAAAAAAAAAAAAAAAAAAAAAAAAAAAAAAAAAAAAAAAAAAAAAAAAAAAAAAAAAAAAAAAAAAAAAAAAAAAAAAAAAAAAAAAAAAAAAAAAAAAAAAAAAAAAAAAAAAATAAAAAAAAAAAAAAAAAAAAAAAAAGAAAAATAAAAAAAAAAAAAAAAAAAAAAAAAAAAAAAAAAAAAAAAAAAAAAAAAAAAAAAAAAAAAAAAAAAAAAAAAAAAAAAAAAAAAAAAAAAAAAAAAAAAAAAAAAAAAAAAAAAAAAAAAAAAAAAAAAAAAAAAAAAAAAAAAAAAAAAAAAAAAAAAAAAAAAAAAAAAAAAAAAAAAAAAAAAAAAAAAAAAAAAAAAAAAAAAAAAAAAAAAAAAAAAAAAAAAAAAAAAAAAAAAAAAAAAAAAAAAAAAAAAAAAAAAAAAAAAAAAAAAAAAAAAAAAAAAAAAAAAAAAAAAAAAAAAAAAAAAAAAAAAAAAAAAAAAAAAAAAAAAAATAAAAAAAAAAAAAAAAAAAAAAAAAAAAAAAAAAAAAAAAAAAAAAAAAAAAAAAAAAAAAAAAAAAATAAAAAAAAAAAAAAAAAAAAAAAAAAAAAAAAA
This sequence comes from Capsicum baccatum var. pendulum, assembly GCA_030864225.1. Taxonomy (NCBI): domain Eukaryota; kingdom Viridiplantae; phylum Streptophyta; class Magnoliopsida; order Solanales; family Solanaceae; genus Capsicum; species Capsicum baccatum. The sequence continues at coordinate 186,141 of JAQZCD010000098.1, read as the reverse complement.
AAAAAAAAAAAAAAAAAAAAAAAAAAAAAAAAAAAAAAAAAAAAAAAAAAAAAAAAAAAAAAAAAAAAAAAAAAAAAAAAAAAAAAAAAAAAAAAATAAAAAAAAAAAAAAAAAAAAAAAAAAAAAAAAAAAAAAAAAAAAAAAAAAAAAAAAAAAAAAAAAAAAAAAAAAAAAAAAAAAAAAAAAAAAAAAAAAAAAAAAAAAAAAAAAAAAAAAAAAAAAAAAAAAAAAAAAAAAAAAAAAAAAAAAAAAAAAAAAAAAAAAAAAAAAAAAAAAAAAAAAAAAAAAAAAAAAAAAAAAAAAAAAAAAAAAAAAAAAAAAAAAAAAAAAAAAAAAAAAAAAAAAAAAAAAAAAAAAAAAAAAAAAAAAAAAAAAAAAAAAAAAAAAAAAAAAAAAAAAAAAAAAAAAAAAAAAAAAAAAAAAAAAAAAAAAAAAAAAAAAAAAAAAAAAAAAAAAAAAAATAAAAAAAAAAAAAAAAAAAAAAAAAAAAAAAAAAAAAAAAAAAAAAAAAAAAAAAAAAAAAAAAAAAAAAAAAAAAAAAAAAAAAAAAAAAAAAAAAAAAAAAAAAAAAAAAAAAAAAAAAAAAAAAAAAAAAAAAAAAAAAAAAAAAAAAAAAAAAAAAAAAAAAAAAAAAAAAAAAAAAAAAAAAAAAAAAAAAAAAAAAAAAAAAAAAAAAAAAAAAAAAAAAAAAAAAAAAAAAAAAAAAAAAAAAAAAAAAAAAAAAAAAAAAAAAAAAAAAAAAAAAAAAAAAAAAAAAAAAAAAAAAAAAAAAAAAAAAAAAAAAAAAAAAAAAAAAAAAAAAAAAAAAAAAAAAAAAAAAAATAAAAAAAAAAAAAAAAAAAAAAAAAAAAAAAAAAAAAAAAAAAAAAAAAAAAAAAAAAAAAAAAAAAAAAAAAAAAAAAAAAAAAAAAAAAAATAAAAAAAAAAAAAAAAAAAAAAAAAAAAAAAAAAAAAAAAAAAAAAAAAAAAAAAAAAAAAAAAAAAAAAAAAAAAAAAAAAAAAAAAAAAAAAAAAAAAAAAAAAAAAAAAAAAAAAAAAAAAAAAAAAAAAAAAAAAAAAAAAAAAAAAAAAAAAAAAAAAAAAAAAAAAAAAAAAAAAAAAAAAAAAAAAAAAAAAAAAAAAAAAAAAAAAAAAAAAAAAAAAAAAAAAAAAAAAAAAAAAAAAAAAAAAAAAAAAAAAAAAAAAAAAAAAAAAAAAAAAAAAAAAAAAAAAAAAAAAAAAAAAAAAAAAAAAAAAAAAAAAAAAAAAAAAAAAAAAAAAAAAAAAAAAAAAAAAAAAAAAAAAAAAAAAAAAAAAAAAAAAAAAAAAAAAAAAAAAAAAAAAAAAAAAAAAAAAAAAAAAAAAAAAAAAAAAAAAAAAAAAAAAAAAAAAAAAAAAAAAAAAAAAAAAAAAAAAAAAAAAAAAAAAAAAAAAAAAAAAAAAAAAAAAAAAAAAAAAAAAAAAAAAAAATAAAAAAAAAAAAAAAAAAAAAAAAAAAAAAAAAAAAAAAAAAAAAAAAAAAAAAAAAAAAAAAAAAAAAAAAAAAAAAAAAAAAAAAAAAAAAAAAAAAAAAAAAAAAAAAAAAAAAAAAAAAAAAAAAAAAAAAAAAAAAAAAAAAAAAAAAAAAAAAAAAAAAAAAAAAAAAAAAAAAAAAAAAAAAAAAAAAAAAAAAAGAAAAAAAAAAAAAAAAAAAAAAAAAAAAAAAAAAAAAAAAAAAAAAAAAAAAAAAAAAAAAAAAAAAAAAAAAAAAAAAAAAAAAAAAAAAAAAAAAAAAAAAAAAAAAAAAAAAAAAAAAAAAAAAAAAAAAAAAAAAAAAAAAAAAAAAAAAAAAAAAAAAAAAAAAAAAAAAAAAAAAAAAAAAAAAAAAAAAAAAAAAAAAAAAAAAAAAAAAAAAAAAAAAAAAAAAAAAAAAAAAAAAAAAAAAAAAAAAAAAAAAAAAAAAAAAAAAAAAAAAAAAAAAAAAAAAAAAAAAAAAAAAAAAAAAAAAAAAAAAAAAAAAAAAAAAAAAAAAAAAAAAAAAAAAAAAAAAAAAAAAAAAAAAAAAAAAAAAAAAAAAAAAAAAAAAAAAAAAAAAAAAAAAAAAAAAAAAAAAAAAAAAAAAAAAAAAAAAAAAAAAAAAAAAAAAAAAAAAAAAAAAAAAAAAAAAAAAAAAAAAAAAAAAAAAAAAAAAAAAAAAAAAAAAAAAAAAAAAAAAAAAAAAAAAAAAAAAAAAAAAAAAAAAAAAAAAAAAAAAAAAAAAAAAAAAAAAAATAAAAAAAAAAAAAAAAAAAAAAAAAAAAAAAAAAAAAAAAAAAAAAAAAAAAAAAAAAAAAAAAAAAAAAAAAAAAAAAAAAAAAAAAAAAAAAAAAAAAAAAAAAAAAAAAAAAAAAAAAAAAAAAAAAAAAAAAAAAAAAAAAAAAAAAAAAAAAAAAAAAAAAAAAAAAAAAAAAAAAAAAAAAAAAAAAAAAAAAAAAAAAAAAAAAAAAAAAAAAAAAAAAAAAAAAAAAAAAAAAAAAAAAAAAAAAAAAAAAAAAAATAAAAAAAAAAAAAAAAAAAAAAAAAAAAAAAAAAAAAAAAAAAAAAAAAAAAAAAAAAAAAAAAAAAAAAAAAAAAAAAAAAAAAAAAAAAAAAAAAAAAAAAAAAAAAAAAAAAAAAAAAAAAAAAAAAAAAAAAAAAAAAAAAAAAAAAAAAAAAAAAAAAAAAAAAAAAAAAAAAAAAAAAAAAAAAAAAAAAAAAAAAAAAAAAAAAAAAAAAAAAAAAAAAAAAAAAAAAAAAAAAAAAAAAAAAAAAAAAAAAAAAAAAAAAAAAAAAAAAAAAAAAAAAAAAAAAAAAAAAAAAAAAAAAAAAAAAAAAAAAAAAAAAAAAAAAAAAAAAAAAAAAAAAAAAAAAAAAAAAAAAAAAAAAAAAAAAAAAAAAAAAAAAAAAAAAAAAAAAAAAAAAAAAAAAAAAAAAAAAAAAAAAAAAAAAAAAAAAAAAAAAAAAAAAAAAAAAAAAAAAAAAAAAAAAAAAAAAAAAAAAAAAAAAAAAAAAAAAAAAAAAAAAAAAAAAAAAAAAAAAAAAAAAAAAAAAAAAAAAAAAAAAAAAAAAAAAAAAAAAAAAAAAAAAAAAAAAAAAAAAAAAAAAAAAAAAAAAAAAAAAAAAAAAAAAAAAAAAAAAAAAAAAAAAAAAAAAAAAAAAAAAAAAAAAAAAAAAAAAAAAAAAAAAAAAAAAAAAAAAAAAAAAAAAAAAAAAAAAAAAAAAAAAAAAAAAAAAAAAAAAAAAAAAAAAAAAAAAAAAAAAAAAAAAAAAAAAAAAAAAAAAAAAAAAAAAAAAAAAAAAAAAAAAAAAAAAAAAAAAAAAAAAAAAAAAAAAAAAAAAAAAAAAAAAAAAAAAAAAAAAAAAAAAAAAAAAAAAAAAAAAAAAAAAAAAAAAAAAAAAAAAAAAAAAAAAAAAAAAAAAAAAAAAAAAAAAAAAAAAAAAAAAAAAAAAAAAAAAAAAAAAAAAAAAAAAAAAAAAAAAAAAAAAAAAAAAAAAAAAAAAAAAAAAAAAAAAAAAAAAAAAAAAAAAAAAAAAAAAAAAAAAAAAAAAAAAAAAAAAAAAAAAAAAAAAAAAAAAAAAAAAAAAAAAAAAAAAAAAAAAAAAAAAAAAAAAAAAAAAAAAAAAAAAAAAAAAAAAAAAAAAAAAAAAAAAAAAAAAAAAAAAAAAAAAAAAAAAAAAAAAAAAAAAAAAAAAAAAAAAAAAAAAAAAAAAAAAAAAAAAAAAAAAAAAAAAAAAAAAAAAAAAAAAAAAAAAAAAAAAAAAAAAAAAAAAAAAAAAAAAAAAAAAAAAAAAAAAAAAAAAAAAAAAAAAAAAAAAAAAAAAAAAAAAAAAAAAAAAAAAAAAAAAAAAAAAAAAAAAAAAAAAAAAAAAAAAAAAAAAAAAAATAAAAAAAAAAAAAAAAAAAAAAAAAAAAAAAAAAAAAAAAAAAAAAAAAAAAAAAAAAAAAAAAAAAAAAAAAAAAAAAAAAAAAAAAAAAAAAAAAAAAAAAAAAAAAAAAAAAAAAAAAAAAAAAATAAAAAAAAAAAAAAAAAAAAAAAAAAAAAAAAAAAAAAAAAAAAAAAAAAAAAAAAAAAAAAAAAAAAAAAAAAAAAAAAAAAAAAAAAAAAAAAAAAAAAAAAAAAAAAAAAAAAAAAAAAAAAAAAAAAAAAAAAAAAAAAAAAAAAAAAAAAAAAAAAAAAAAAAAAAAAAAAAAAAAAAAAAAAAAAAAAAAAAAAAAAAAAAAAAAAAAAAAAAAAAAAAAAAAAAAAAAAAAAAAAAAAAAAAAAAAAAAAAAAAAAAAAAAAAAAAAAAAAAAAAAAAAAAAAAAAAAAAAAAAAAAAAAAAAAAAAAAAAAAAAAAAAAAAAAAAAAAAAAAAAAAAAAAAAAAAAAAAAAAAAAAAAAAAAAAAAAAAAAAAAAAAAAAAAAAAAAAAAAAAAAAAAAAAAAAAAAAAAAAAAAAAAAAAAAAAAAAAAAAAAAAAAAAAAAAAAAAAAAAAAAAAAAAAAAAAAAAAAAAAAAAAAAAAAAAAAAAAAAAAAAAAAAAAAAAAAAAAAAAAAAAAAAAAAAAAAAAAAAAAAAAAAAAAAAAAAAAAAAAAAAAAAAAAAAAAAAAAAAAAAAAAAAAAAAAAAAAAAAAAAAAAAAAAAAAAAAAAAAAAAAAAAAAAAAAAAAAAAAAAAAAAAAAAAAAAAAAAAAAAAAAAAAAAAAAAAAAAAAAAAAAAAAAAAAAAAAAAAAAAAAAAAAAAAAAAAAAAAAAAAAAAAAAAAAAAAAAAAAAAAAAAAAAAAAAAAAAAAAAAAAAAAAAAAAAAAAAAAAAAAAAAAAAAAAAAAAAAAAAAAAAAAAAAAAAAAAAAAAAAAAAAAAAAAAAAAAAAAAAAAAAAAAAAAAAAAAAAAAAAAAAAAAAAAAAAAAAAAAAAAAAAAAAAAAAAAAAAAAAAAAAAAAAAAAAAAAAAAAAAAAAAAAAAAAAAAAAAAAAAAAAAAAAAAAAAAAAAAAAAAAAAAAAAAAAAAAAAAAAAAAAAAAAAAAAAAAAAAAAAAAAAAAAAAAAAAAAAAAAAAAAAAAAAAAAAAAAAAAAAAAAAAAAAAAAAAAAAAAAAAAAAAAAAAAAAAAAAAAAAAAAAAAAAAAAAAAAAAAAAAAAAAAAAAAAAAAAAAAAAAAAAAAAAAAAAAAAAAAAAAAAAAAAAAAAAAAAAAAAAAAAAAAAAAAAAAAAAAAAAAAAAAAAAAAAAAAAAAAAAAAAAAAAAAAAAAAAAAAAAAAATAAAAAAAAAAAAAAAAAAAAAAAAAAAAAAAAAAAAAAAAAAAAAAAAAAAAAAAAAAAAAAAAAAAAAAAAAAAAAAAAAAAAAAAAAAAAAAAAAAAAAAAAAAAAAAAAAAAAAAAAATAAAAAAAAAAAAAAAAAAAAAAAAAAAAAAAAAAAAAAAAAAAAAAAAAAAAAAAAAAAAAAAAAAAAAAAAAAAAAAAAAAAAAAAAAAAAAAAAAAAAAAAAAAAAAAAAAAAAAAAAAAAAAAAAAAAAAAAAAAAAAAAAAAAAAAAAAAAAAAAAAAAAAAAAAAAAAAAAAAAAAAAAAAAAAAAAAAAAAAAAAAAAAAAAAAAAAAAAAAAAAAAAAAAAAAAAAAAAAAAAAAAAAAAAAAAAAAAAAAAAAAAAAAAAAAAAAAAAAAAAAAAAAAAAAAAAAAAAAAAAAAAAAAAAAAAAAAAAAAAAAAAAAAAAAAAAAAAAAAAAAAAAAAAAAAAAAAAAAAAAAAAAAAAAAAAAAAAAAAAAAAAAAAAAAAAAAAAAAAAAAAAAAAAAAAAAAAAAAAAAAAAAAAAAAAAAAAAAAAAAATAAAAAAAAAAAAAAAAAAAAAAAAAAAAAAAAAAAAAAAAAAAAAAAAAAAAAAAAAAAAAAAAAAAAAAAAAAAAAAAAAAAAAAAAAAAAAAAAAAAAAAAAAAATAAAAAAAAAAAAAAAAAAAAAAAAAAAAAAAAAAAAAAAAAAAAAAAAAAAAAAAAAAAAAAAAAAAAAAAAAAAAAAAAAAAAAAAAAAAAAAAAAAAAAAAAAAAAAAAAAAAAAAAAAAAAAAAAAAAAAAAAAAAAAAAAAAAAAAAAAAAAAAAAAAAAAAAAAAAAAAAAAAAAAAAAAAAAAAAAAAAAAAAAAAAAAAAAAAAAAAAAAAAAAAAAAAAAAAAAAAAAAAAAAAAAAAAAAAAAAAAAAAAAAAAAAAAAAAAAAAAAAAAAAAAAAAAAAAAAAAAAAAAAAAAAAAAAAAAAAAAAAAAAAAAAAAAAAAAAAAAAAAAAAAAAAAAAAAAAAAAAAAAAAAAAAAAAAAAAAAAAAAAAAAAAAAAAAAAAAAAAAAAAAAAAAAAAAAAAAAAAAAAAAAAAAAAAAAAAAAAAAAAAAAAAAAAAAAAAAAAAAAAAAAAAAAAAAAAAAAAAAAAAAAAAAAAAAAAAAAAAAAAAAAAAAAAAAAAAAAAAAAAAAAAAAAAAAAAAAAAAAAAAAAAAAAAAAAAAAAAAAAAAAAAAAAAAAAAAAAAAAAAAAAAAAAAAAAAAAAAAAAAAAAAAAAAAAAAAAAAAAAAAAAAAAAAAAAAAAAAAAAAAAAAAAAAAAAAAAAAAAAAAAAAAAAAAAAAAAAAAAAAAAAAAAAAAAAAAAAAAAAAAAAAAAAAAAAAAAAAAAAAAAAAAAAAAAAAAAAAAAAAAAAAAAAAAAAAAAAAAAAAAAAAAAAAAAAAAAAAAAAAAAAAAAAAAAAAAAAAAAAAAAAAAAAAAAAAAAGAAAAAAAAAAAAAAAAAAAAAAAAAAAAAAAAAAAAAAAAAAAAAAAAAAAAAAAAAAAAAAAAAAAAAAAAAAAAAAAAAAAAAAAAAAAAAAAAAAAAAAAAAAAAAAAAAAAAAAAAAAAAAAAAAAAAAAAAAAAAAAAAAAAAAAAAAAAAAAAAAAAAAAAAAAAAAAAAAAAAAAAAAAAAAAAAAAAAAAAAAAAAAAAAAAAAAAAAAAAAAAAAAAAAAAAAAAAAAAAAAAAAAAAAAAAAAAAAAAAAAAAAAAAAAAAAAAAAAAAAAAAAAAAAAAAAAAAAAAAAAAAAAAAAAAAAAAAAAAAAAAAAAAAAAAAAAAAAAAAAAAAAAAAAAAAAAAAAAAAAAAAAAAAAAAAAAAAAAAAAAAAAAAAAAAAAAAAAAAAAAAAAAAAAAAAAAAAAAAAAAAAAAAAAAAAAAAAAAAAAAAAAAAAAAAAAAAAAAAAAAAAAAAAAAAAAAAAAAAAAAAAAAAAAAAAAAAAAAAAAAAAAAAAAAAAAAAAAAAAAAAAAAAAAAAAAAAAAAAAAAAAAAAAAAAAAAAAAAAAAAAAAAAAAAAAAAAAAAAAAAAAAAAAAAAAAAAAAAAAAAAAAAAAAAAAAAAAAAAAAAAAAAAAAAAAAAAAAAAAAAAAAAAAAAAAAAAAAAAAAAAAAAAAAAAAAAAAAAAAAAAAAAAAAAAAAAAAAAAAAAAAAAAAAAAAAAAAAAAAAAAAAAAAAAAAAAAAAAAAAAAAAAAAAAAAAAAAAAAAAAAAAAAAAAAAAAAAAAAAAAAAAAAAAAAAAAAAATAAAAAAAAAAAAAAAAAAAAAAAAAAAAAAAAAAAAAAAAAAAAAAAAAAAAAAAAAAAAAAAAAAAAAAAAAAAAAAAAAAAAAAAAAAAAAAAAAAAAAAAAAAAAAAAAAAAAAAAAAAAAAAAAAAAAAAAAAAAAAAAAAAAAAAAAAAAAAAAAAAAAAAAAAAAAAAAAAAAAAAAAAAAAAAAAAAAAAAAAAAAAAAAAAAAAAAAAAAAAAAAAAAAAAAAAAAAAAAAAAAAAAAAAAAAAAAAAAAAAAAAAAAAAAAAAAAAAAAAAAAAAAAAAAAAAAAAAAAAAAAAAAAAAAAAAAAAAAAAAAAAAAAAAAAAAAAAAAAAAAAAAAAAAAAAAAAAAAAAAAAAAAAAAAAAAAAAAAAAAAAAAAAAAAAAAAAAAAAAAAAAAAAAAAAAAAAAAAAAAAAAAAAAAAAAAAAAAAAAAAAAAAAAAAAAAAAAAAAAAAAAAAAAAAAAAAAAAAAAAAAAAAAAAAAAAAAAAAAAAAAAAAAAAAAAAAAAAAAAAAAAAAAAAAAAAAAAAAAAAAAAAAAAAAAAAAAAAAAAAAAAAAAAAAAAAAAAAAAAAAAAAAAAAAAAAAAAAAAAAAAAAAAAAAAAAAAAAAAAAAAAAAAAAAAAAAAAAAAAAAAAAAAAAAAAAAAAAAAAAAAAAAAAAAAAAAAAAAAAAAAAAAAAAAAAAAAAAAAAAAAAAAAAAAAAAAAAAAAAAAAAAAAAAAAAAAAAAAAAAAAAAAAAAAAAAAAAAAAAAAAAATAAAAAAAAAAAAAAAAAAAAAAAAAAAAAAAAAAAAAAAAAAAAAAAAAAAAAAAAAAAAAAAAAAAAAAAAAAAAAAAAAAAAAAAAAAAAAAAAAAAAAAAAAAAAAAAAAAAAAAAAAAAAAAAAAAAAAAAAAAAAAAAAAAAAAAAAAAAAAAAAAAAAAAAAAAAAAAAAAAAAAAAAAAAAAAAAAAAAAAAAAAAAAAAAAAAAAAAAAAAAAAAAAAAAAAAAAAAAAAAAAAAAAAAAAAAAAAAAAAAAAAAAAAAAAAAAAAAAAAAAAAAAAAAAAAAAAAAAAAAAAAAAAAAAAAAAAAAAAAAAAAAAAAAAAAAAAAAAAAAAAAAAAAAAAAAAAAAAAAAAAAAAAAAAAAAAAAAAAAAAAAAAAAAAAAAAAAAAAAAAAAAAAAAAAAAAAAAAAAAAAAAAAAAAAAAAAAAAAAAAAAAAAAAAAAAAAAAAAAAAAAAAAAAAAAAAAAAAAAAAAAAAAAAAAAAAAAAAAAAAAAAAAAAAAAAAAAAAAAAAAAAAAAAAAAAAAAAAAAAAAAAAAAAAAAAAAAAAAAAAAAAAAAAAAAAAAAAAAAAAAAAAAAAAAAAAAAAAAAAAAAAAAAAAAAAAAAAAAAAAAAAAAAAAAAAAAAAAAAAAAAAAAAAAAAAAAAAAAAAAAAAAAAAAAAAAAAAAAAAAAAAAAAAAAAAAAAAAAAAAAAAAAAAAAAAAAAAAAAAAAAAAAAAAAAAAAAAAAAAAAAAAAAAAAAAAAAAAAAAAAAAAAAAAAAAAAAAAAAAAAAAAAAAAAAAAAAAAAAAAAAAAAAAAAAAAAAAAAAAAAAAAAAAAAAAAAAAAAAAAAAAAAAAAAAAAAAAAAAAAAAAAAAAAAAAAAAAAAAAAAAAAAAAAAAAAAAAAAAAAAAAAAAAAAAAAAAAAAAAAAAAAAAAAAAAAAAAAAAAAAAAAAAAAAAAAAAAAAAAAAAAAAAAAAAAAAAAAAAAAAAAAAAAAAAAAAAAAAAAAAAAAAAAAAAAAAAAAAAAAAAAAAAAAAAAAAAAAAAAAAAAAAAAAAAAAAAAAAAAAAAAAAAAAAAAAAAAAAAAAAAAAAAAAAAAAAAAAAAAAAAAAAAAAAAAAAAAAAAAAAAAAAAAAAAAAAAAAAAAAAAAAAAAAAAAAAAAAAAAAAAAAAAAAAAAAAAAAAAAAAAAAAAAAAAAAAAAAAAAAAAAAAAAAAAAAAAAAAAAAAAAAAAAAAAAAAAAAAAAAAAAAAAAAAAAAAAAAAAAAAAAAAAAAAAAAAAAAAAAAAAAAAAAAAAAAAAAAAAAAAAAAAAAAAAAAAAAAAAAAAAAAAAAAAAAAAAAAAAAAAAAAAAAAAAAAAAAAAAAAAAAAAAAAAAAAAAAAAAAAAAAAAAAAAAAAAAAAAAAAAAAAAAAAAAAAAAAAAAAAAAAAAAAAAAAAAAAAAAAAAAAAAAAAAAAAAAAAAAAAAAAAAAAAAAAAAAAAAAAAAAAAAAAAAAAAAAAAAAAAAAAAAAAAAAAAAAAAAAAAAAAAAAAAAAAAAAAAAAAAAAAAAAAAAAAAAAAAAAAAAAAAAAAAAAAAAAAAAAAAAAAAAAAAAAAAAAAAAAAAAAAAAAAAAAAAAAAAAAAAAAAAAAAAAAAAAAAAAAAAAAAAAAAAAAAAAAAAAAAAAAAAAAAAAAAAAAAAAAAAAAAAAAAAAAAAAAAAAAAAAAAAAAAAAAAAAAAAAAAAAAAAAAAAAAAAAAAAAAAAAAAAAAAAAAAAAAAAAAAAAAAAAAAAAAAAAAAAAAAAAAAAAAAAAAAAAAAAAAAAAAAAAAAAAAAAAAAAAAAAAAAAAAAAAAAAAAAAAAAAAAAAAAAAAAAAAAAAAAAAAAAAAAAAAAAAAAAAAAAAAAAAAAAAAAAAAAAAAAAAAAAAAAAAAAAAAAAAAAAAAAAAAAAAAAAAAAAAAAAAAAAAAAAAAAAAAAAAAAAAAAAAAAAAAAAAAAAAAAAAAAAAAAAAAAAAAAAAAAAAAAAAAAAAAAAAAAAAAAAAAAAAAAAAAAAAAAAAAAAAAAAAAAAAAAAAAAAAAAAAAAAAAAAAAAAAAAAAAAAAAAAAAAAAAAAAAAAAAAAAAAAAAAAAAAAAAAAAAAAAAAAAAAAAAAAAAAAAAAAAAAAAAAAAAAAAAAAAAAAAAAAAAAAAAAAAAAAAAAAAAAAAAAAAAAAAAAAAAAAAAAAAAAAAAAAAAAAAAAAAAAAAAAAAAAAAAAAAAAAAAAAAAAAAAAAAAAAAAAAAAAAAAAAAAAAAAAAAAAAAAAAAAAAAAAAAAAAAAAAAAAAAAAAAAAAAAAAAAAAAAAAAAAAAAAAAAAAAAAAAAAAAAAAAAAAAAAAAAAAAAAAAAAAAAAAAAAAAAAAAAAAAAAAAAAAAAAAAAAAAAAAAAAAAAAAAAAAAAAAAAAAAAAAAAAAAAAAAAAAAAAAAAAAAAAAAAAAAAAAAAAAAAAAAAAAAAAAAAAAAAAAAAAAAAAAAAAAAAAAAAAAAAAAAAAAAAAAAAAAAAAAAAAAAAAAAAAAAAAAAAAAAAAAAAAAAAAAAAAAAAAAAAAAAAAAAAAAAAAAAAAAAAAAAAAAAAAAAAAAAAAAAAAAAAAAAAAAAAAAAAAAAAAAAAAAAAAAAAAAAAAAAAAAAAAAAAAAAAAAAAAAAAAAAAAAAAAAAAAAAAAAAAAAAAAAAAAAAAAAAAAAAAAAAAAAAAAAAAAAAAAAAAAAAAAAAAAAAAAAAAAAAAAAAAAAAAAAAAAAAAAAAAAAAAAAAAAAAAAAAAAAAAAAAAAAAAAAAAAAAAAAAAAAAAAAAAAAAAAAAAAAAAAAAAAAAAAAAAAAAAAAAAAAAAAAAAAAAAAAAAAAAAAAAAAAAAAAAAAAAAAAAAAAAAAAAAAAAAAAAAAAAAAAAAAAAAAAAAAAAAAAAAAAAAAAAAAAAAAAAAAAAAAAAAAAAAAAAAAAAAAAAAAAAAAAAAAAAAAAAAAAAAAAAAAAAAAAAAAAAAAAAAAAAAAAAAAAAAAAAAAAAAAAAAAAAAAAAAAAAAAAAAAAAAAAAAAAAAAAAAAAAAAAAAAAAAAAAAAAAAAAAAAAAAAAAAAAAAAAAAAAAAAAAAAAAAAAAAAAAAAAAAAAAAAAAAAAAAAAAAAAAAAAAAAAAAAAAAAAAAAAAAAAAAAAAAAAAAAAAAAAAAAAAAAAAAAAAAAAAAAAAAAAAAAAAAAAAAAAAAAAAAAAAAAAAAAAAAAAAAAAAAAAAAAAAAAAAAAAAAAAAAAAAAAAAAAAAAAAAAAAAAAAAAAAAAAAAAAAAAAAAAAAAAAAAAAAAAAAAAAAAAAAAAAAAAAAAAAAAAAAAAAAAAAAAAAAAAAAAAAAAAAAAAAAAAAAAAAAAAAAAAAAAAAAAAAAAAAAAAAAAAAAAAAAAAAAAAAAAAAAAAAAAAAAAAAAAAAAAAAAAAAAAAAAAAAAAAAAAAAAAAAAAAAAAAAAAAAAAAAAAAAAAAAAAAAAAAAAAAAAAAAAAAAAAAAAAAAAAAAAAAAAAAAAAAAAAAAAAAAAAAAAAAAAAAAAAAAAAAAAAAAAAAAAAAAAAAAAAAAAAAAAAAAAAAAAAAAAAAAAAAAAAAAAAAAAAAAAAAAAAAAAAAAAAAAAAAAAAAAAAAAAAAAAAAAAAAAAAAAAAAAAAAAAAAAAAAAAAAAAAAAAAAAAAAAAAAAAAAAAAAAAAAAAAAAAAAAAAAAAAAAAAAAAAAAAAAAAAAAAAAAAAAAAAAAAAAAAAAAAAAAAAAAAAAAAAAAAAAAAAAAAAAAAAAAAAAAAAAAAAAAAAAAAAAAAAAAAAAAAAAAAAAAAAAAAAAAAAAAAAAAAAAAAAAAAAAAAAAAAAAAAAAAAAAAAAAAAAAAAAAAAAAAAAAAAAAAAAAAAAAAAAAAAAAAAAAAAAAAAAAAAAAAAAAAAAAAAAAAAAAAAAAAAAAAAAAAAAAAAAAAAAAAAAAAAAAAAAAAAAAAAAAAAAAAAAAAAAAAAAAAAAAAAAAAAAAAAAAAAAAAAAAAAAAAAAAAAAAAAAAAAAAAAAAAAAAAAAAAAAAAAAAAAAAAAAAAAAAAAAAAAAAAAAAAAAAAAAAAAAAAAAAAAAAAAAAAAAAAAAAAAAAAAAAAAAAAAAAAAAAAAAAAAAAAAAAAAAAAAAAAAAAAAAAAAAAAAAAAAAAAAAAAAAAAAAAAAAAAAAAAAAAAAAAAAAAAAAAAAAAAAAAAAAAAAAAAAAAAAAAAAAAAAAAAAAAAAAAAAAAAAAAAAAAAAAAAAAAAAAAAAAAAAAAAAAAAAAAAAAAAAAAAAAAAAAAAAAAAAAAAAAAAAAAAAAAAAAAAAAAAAAAAAAAAAAAAAAAAAAAAAAAAAAAAAAAAAAAAAAAAAAAAAAAAAAAAAAAAAAAAAAAAAAAAAAAAAAAAAAAAAAAAAAAAAAAAAAAAAAAAAAAAAAAAAAAAAAAAAAAAAAAAAAAAAAAAAAAAAAAAAAAAAAAAAAAAAAAAAAAAAAAAAAAAAAAAAAAAAAAAAAAAAAAAAAAAAAAAAAAAAAAAAAAAAAAAAAAAAAAAAAAAAAAAAAAAAAAAAAAAAAAAAAAAAAAAAAAAAAAAAAAAAAAAAAAAAAAAAAAAAAAAAAAAAAAAAAAAAAAAAAAAAAAAAAAAAAAAAAAAAAAAAAAAAAAAAAAAAAAAAAAAAAAAAAAAAAAAAAAAAAAAAAAAAAAAAAAAAAAAAAAAAAAAAAAAAAAAAAAAAAAAAAAAAAAAAAAAAAAAAAAAAAAAAAAAAAAAAAAAAAAAAAAAAAAAAAAAAAAAAAAAAAAAAAAAAAAAAAAAAAAAAAAAAAAAAAAAAAAAAAAAAAAAAAAAAAAAAAAAAAAAAAAAAAAAAAAAAAAAAAAAAAAAAAAAAAAAAAAAAAAAAAAAAAAAAAAAAAAAAAAAAAAAAAAAAAAAAAAAAAAAAAAAAAAAAAAAAAAAAAAAAAAAAAAAAAAAAAAAAAAAAAAAAAAAAAAAAAAAAAAAAAAAAAAAAAAAAAAAAAAAAAAAAAAAAAAAAAAAAAAAAAAAAAAAAAAAAAAAAAAAAAAAAAAAAAAAAAAAAAAAAAAAAAAAAAAAAAAAAAAAAAAAAAAAAAAAAAAAAAAAAAAAAAAAAAAAAAAAAAAAAAAAAAAAAAAAAAAAAAAAAAAAAAAAAAAAAAAAAAAAAAAAAAAAAAAAAAAAAAAAAAAAAAAAAAAAAAAAAAAAAAAAAAAAAAAAAAAAAAAAAAAAAAAAAAAAAAAAAAAAAAAAAAAAAAAAAAAAAAAAAAAAAAAAAAAAAAAAAAAAAAAAAAAAAAAAAAAAAAAAAAAAAAAAAAAAAAAAAAAAAAAAAAAAAAAAAAAAAAAAAAAAAAAAAAAAAAAAAAAAAAAAAAAAAAAAAAAAAAAAAAAAAAAAAAAAAAAAAAAAAAAAAAAAAAAAAAAAAAAAAAAAAAAAAAAAAAAAAAAAAAAAAAAAAAAAAAAAAAAAAAAAAAAAAAAAAAAAAAAAAAAAAAAAAAAAAAAAAAAAAAAAAAAAAAAAAAAAAAAAAAAAAAAAAAAAAAAAAAAAAAAAAAAAAAAAAAAAAAAAAAAAAAAAAAAAAAAAAAAAAAAAAAAAAAAAAAAAAAAAAAAAAAAAAAAAAAAAAAAAAAAAAAAAAAAAAAAAAAAAAAAAAAAAAAAAAAAAAAAAAAAAAAAAAAAAAAAAAAAAAAAAAAAAAAAAAAAAAAAAAAAAAAAAAAAAAAAAAAAAAAAAAAAAAAAAAAAAAAAAAAAAAAAAAAAAAAAAAAAAAAAAAAAAAAAAAAAAAAAAAAAAAAAAAAAAAAAAAAAAAAAAAAAAAAAAAAAAAAAAAAAAAAAAAAAAAAAAAAAAAAAAAAAAAAAAAAAAAAAAAAAAAAAAAAAAAAAAAAAAAAAAAAAAAAAAAAAAAAAAAAAAAAAAAAAAAAAAAAAAAAAAAAAAAAAAAAAAAAAAAAAAAAAAAAAAAAAAAAAAAAAAAAAAAAAAAAAAAAAAAAAAAAAAAAAAAAAAAAAAAAAAAAAAAAAAAAAAAAAAAAAAAAAAAAAAAAAAAAAAAAAAAAAAAAAAAAAAAAAAAAAAAAAAAAAAAAAAAAAAAAAAAAAAAAAAAAAAAAAAAAAAAAAAAAAAAAAAAAAAAAAAAAAAAAAAAAAAAAAAAAAAAAAAAAAAAAAAAAAAAAAAAAAAAAAAAAAAAAAAAAAAAAAAAAAAAAAAAAAAAAAAAAAAAAAAAAAAAAAAAAAAAAAAAAAAAAAAAAAAAAAAAAAAAAAAAAAAAAAAAAAAAAAAAAAAAAAAAAAAAAAAAAAAAAAAAAAAAAAAAAAAAAAAAAAAAAAAAAAAAAAAAAAAAAAAAAAAAAAAAAAAAAAAAAAAAAAAAAAAAAAAAAAAAAAAAAAAAAAAAAAAAAAAAAAAAAAAAAAAAAAAAAAAAAAAAAAAAAAAAAAAAAAAAAAAAAAAAAAAAAAAAAAAAAAAAAAAAAAAAAAAAAAAAAAAAAAAAAAAAAAAAAAAAAAAAAAAAAAAAAAAAAAAAAAAAAAAAAAAAAAAAAAAAAAAAAAAAAAAAAAAAAAAAAAAAAAAAAAAAAAAAAAAAAAAAAAAAAAAAAAAAAAAAAAAAAAAAAAAAAAAAAAAAAAAAAAAAAAAAAAAAAAAAAAAAAAAAAAAAAAAAAAAAAAAAAAAAAAAAAAAAAAAAAAAAAAAAAAAAAAAAAAAAAAAAAAAAAAAAAAAAAAAAAAAAAAAAAAAAAAAAAAAAAAAAAAAAAAAAAAAAAAAAAAAAAAAAAAAAAAAAAAAAAAAAAAAAAAAAAAAAAAAAAAAAAAAAAAAAAAAAAAAAAAAAAAAAAAAAAAAAAAAAAAAAAAAAAAAAAAAAAAAAAAAAAAAAAAAAAAAAAAAAAAAAAAAAAAAAAAAAAAAAAAAAAAAAAAAAAAAAAAAAAAAAAAAAAAAAAAAAAAAAAAAAAAAAAAAAAAAAAAAAAAAAAAAAAAAAAAAAAAAAAAAAAAAAAAAAAAAAAAAAAAAAAAAAAAAAAAAAAAAAAAAAAAAAAAAAAAAAAAAAAAAAAAAAAAAAAAAAAAAAAAAAAAAAAAAAAAAAAAAAAAAAAAAAAAAAAAAAAAAAAAAAAAAAAAAAAAAAAAAAAAAAAAAAAAAAAAAAAAAAAAAAAAAAAAAAAAAAAAAAAAAAAAAAAAAAAAAAAAAAAAAAAAAAAAAAAAAAAAAAAAAAAAAAAAAAAAAAAAAAAAAAAAAAAAAAAAAAAAAAAAAAAAAAAAAAAAAAAAAAAAAAAAAAAAAAAAAAAAAAAAAAAAAAAAAAAAAAAAAAAAAAAAAAAAAAAAAAAAAAAAAAAAAAAAAAAAAAAAAAAAAAAAAAAAAAAAAAAAAAAAAAAAAAAAAAAAAAAAAAAAAAAAAAAAAAAAAAAAAAAAAAAAAAAAAAAAAAAAAAAAAAAAAAAAAAAAAAAAAAAAAAAAAAAAAAAAAAAAAAAAAAAAAAAAAAAAAAAAAAAAAAAAAAAAAAAAAAAAAAAAAAAAAAAAAAAAAAAAAAAAAAAAAAAAAAAAAAAAAAAAAAAAAAAAAAAAAAAAAAAAAAAAAAAAAAAAAAAAAAAAAAAAAAAAAAAAAAAAAAAAAAAAAAAAAAAAAAAAAAAAAAAAAAAAAAAAAAAAAAAAAAAAAAAAAAAAAAAAAAAAAAAAAAAAAAAAAAAAAAAAAAAAAAAAAAAAAAAAAAAAAAAAAAAAAAAAAAAAAAAAAAAAAAAAAAAAAAAAAAAAAAAAAAAAAAAAAAAAAAAAAAAAAAAAAAAAAAAAAAAAAAAAAAAAAAAAAAAAAAAAAAAAAAAAAAAAAAAAAAAAAAAAAAAAAAAAAAAAAAAAAAAAAAAAAAAAAAAAAAAAAAAAAAAAAAAAAAAAAAAAAAAAAAAAAAAAAAAAAAAAAAAAAAAAAAAAAAAAAATAAAAAAAAAAAAAAAAAAAAAAAAAAAAAAAAAAAAAAAAAAAAAAAAAAAAAAAAAAAAAAAAAAAAAAAAAAAAAAAAAAAAAAAAAAAAAAAAAAAAAAAAAAAAAAAAAAAAAAAAAAAAAAAAAAAAAAAAAAAAAAAAAAAAAAAAAAAAAAAAAAAAAAAAAAAAAAAAAAAAAAAAAAAAAAAAAAAAAAAAAAAAAAAAAAAAAAAAAAAAAAAAAAAAAAAAAAAAAAAAAAAAAAAAAAAAAAAAAAAAAAAAAAAAAAAAAAAAAAAAAAAAAAAAAAAAAAAAAAAAAAAAAAAAAAAAAAAAAAAAAAAAAAAAAAAAAAAAAAAAAAAAAAAAAAAAAAAAAAAAAAAAAAAAAAAAAAAAAAAAAAAAAAAAAAAAAAAAAAAAAAAAAAAAAAAAAAAAAAAAAAAAAAAAAAAAAAAAAAAAAAAAAAAAAAAAAAAAAAAAAAAAAAAAAAAAAAAAAAAAAAAAAAAAAAAAAAAAAAAAAAAAAAAAAAAAAAAAAAAAAAAAAAAAAAAAAAAAAAAAAAAAAAAAAAAAAAAAAAAAAAAAAAAAAAAAAAAAAAAAAAAAAAAAAAAAAAAAAAAAAAAAAAAAAAAAAAAAAAAAAAAAAAAAAAAAAAAAAAAAAAAAAAAAAAAAAAAAAAAAAAAAAAAAAAAAAAAAAAAAAAAAAAAAAAAAAAAAAAAAAAAAAAAAAAAAAAAAAAAAAAAAAAAAAAAAAAAAAAAAAAAAAAAAAAAAAAAAAAAAAAAAAAAAAAAAAAAAAAAAAAAAAAAAAAAAAAAAAAAAAAAAAAAAAAAAAAAAAAAAAAAAAAAAAAAAAAAAAAAAAAAAAAAAAAAAAAAAAAAAAAAAAAAAAAAAAAAAAAAAAAAAAAAAAAAAAAAAAAAAAAAAAAAAAAAAAAAAAAAAAAAAAAAAAAAAAAAAAAAAAAAAAAAAAAAAAAAAAAAAAAAAAAAAAAAAAAAAAAAAAAAAAAAAAAAAAAAAAAAAAAAAAAAAAAAAAAAAAAAAAAAAAAAAAAAAAAAAAAAAAAAAAAAAAAAAAAAAAAAAAAAAAAAAAAAAAAAAAAAAAAAAAAAAAAAAAAAAAAAAAAAAAAAAAAAAAAAAAAAAAAAAAAAAAAAAAAAAAAAAAAAAAAAAAAAAAAAAAAAAAAAAAAAAAAAAAAAAAAAAAAAAAAAAAAAAAAAAAAAAAAAAAAAAAAAAAAAAAAAAAAAAAAAAAAAAAAAAAAAAAAAAAAAAAAAAAAAAAAAAAAAAAAAAAAAAAAAAAAAAAAAAAAAAAAAAAAAAAAAAAAAAAAAAAAAAAAAAAAAAAAAAAAAAAAAAAAAAAAAAAAAAAAAAAAAAAAAAAAAAAAAAAAAAAAAAAAAAAAAAAAAAAAAAAAAAAAAAAAAAAAAAAAAAAAAAAAAAAAAAAAAAAAAAAAAAAAAAAAAAAAAAAAAAAAAAAAAAAAAAAAAAAAAAAAAAAAAAAAAAAAAAAAAAAAAAAAAAAAAAAAAAAAAAAAAAAAAAAAAAAAAAAAAAAAAAAAAAAAAAAAAAAAAAAAAAAAAAAAAAAAAAAAAAAAAAAAAAAAAAAAAAAAAAAAAAAAAAAAAAAAAAAAAAAAAAAAAAAAAAAAAAAAAAAAAAAAAAAAAAAAAAAAAAAAAAAAAAAAAAAAAAAAAAAAAAAAAAAAAAAAAAAAAAAAAAAAAAAAAAAAAAAAAAAAAAAAAAAAAAAAAAAAAAAAAAAAAAAAAAAAAAAAAAAAAAAAAAAAAAAAAAAAAAAAAAAAAAAAAAAAAAAAAAAAAAAAAAAAAAAAAAAAAAAAAAAAAAAAAAAAAAAAAAAAAAAAAAAAAAAAAAAAAAAAAAAAAAAAAAAAAAAAAAAAAAAAAAAAAAAAAAAAAAAAAAAAAAAAAAAAAAAAAAAAAAAAAAAAAAAAAAAAAAAAAAAAAAAAAAAAAAAAAAAAAAAAAAAAAAAAAAAAAAAAAAAAAAAAAAAAAAAAAAAAAAAAAAAAAAAAAAAAAAAAAAAAAAAAAAAAAAAAAAAAAAAAAAAAAAAAAAAAAAAAAAAAAAAAAAAAAAAAAAAAAAAAAAAAAAAAAAAAAAAAAAAAAAAAAAAAAAAAAAAAAAAAAAAAAAAAAAAAAAAAAAAAAAAAAAAAAAAAAAAAAAAAAAAAAAAAAAAAAAAAAAAAAAAAAAAAAAAAAAAAAAAAAAAAAAAAAAAAAAAAAAAAAAAAAAAAAAAAAAAAAAAAAAAAAAAAAAAAAAAAAAAAAAAAAAAAAAAAAAAAAAAAAAAAAAAAAAAAAAAAAAAAAAAAAAAAAAAAAAAAAAAAAAAAAAAAAAAAAAAAAAAAAAAAAAAAAAAAAAAAAAAAAAAAAAAAAAAAAAAAAAAAAAAAAAAAAAAAAAAAAAAAAAAAAAAAAAAAAAAAAAAAAAAAAAAAAAAAAAAAAAAAAAAAAAAAAAAAAAAAAAAAAAAAAAAAAAAAAAAAAAAAAAAAAAAAAAAAAAAAAAAAAAAAAAAAAAAAAAAAAAAAAAAAAAAAAAAAAAAAAAAAAAAAAAAAAAAAAAAAAAAAAAAAAAAAAAAAAAAAAAAAAAAAAAAAAAAAAAAAAAAAAAAAAAAAAAAAAAAAAAAAAAAAAAAAAAAAAAAAAAAAAAAAAAAAAAAAAAAAAAAAAAAAAAAAAAAAAAAAAAAAAAAAAAAAAAAAAAAAAAAAAAAAAAAAAAAAAAAAAAAAAAAAAAAAAAAAAAAAAAAAAAAAAAAAAAAAAAAAAAAAAAAAAAAAAAAAAAAAAAAAAAAAAAAAAAAAAAAAAAAAAAAAAAAAAAAAAAAAAAAAAAAAAAAAAAAAAAAAAAAAAAAAAAAAAAAAAAAAAAAAAAAAAAAAAAAAAAAAAAAAAAAAAAAAAAAAAAAAAAAAAAAAAAAAAAAAAAAAAAAAAAAAAAAAAAAAAAAAAAAAAAAAAAAAAAAAAAAAAAAAAAAAAAAAAAAAAAAAAAAAAAAAAAAAAAAAAAAAAAAAAAAAAAAAAAAAAAAAAAAAAAAAAAAAAAAAAAAAAAAAAAAAAAAAAAAAAAAAAAAAAAAAAAAAAAAAAAAAAAAAAAAAAAAAAAAAAAAAAAAAAAAAAAAAAAAAAAAAAAAAAAAAAAAAAAAAAAAAAAAAAAAAAAAAAAAAAAAAAAAAAAAAAAAAAAAAAAAAAAAAAAAAAAAAAAAAAAAAAAAAAAAAAAAAAAAAAAAAAAAAAAAAAAAAAAAAAAAAAAAAAAAAAAAAAAAAAAAAAAAAAAAAAAAAAAAAAAAAAAAAAAAAAAAAAAAAAAAAAAAAAAAAAAAAAAAAAAAAAAAAAAAAAAAAAAAAAAAAAAAAAAAAAAAAAAAAAAAAAAAAAAAAAAAAAAAAAAAAAAAAAAAAAAAAAAAAAAAAAAAAAAAAAAAAAAAAAAAAAAAAAAAAAAAAAAAAAAAAAAAAAAAAAAAAAAAAAAAAAAAAAAAAAAAAAAAAAAAAAAAAAAAAAAAAAAAAAAAAAAAAAAAAAAAAAAAAAAAAAAAAAAAAAAAAAAAAAAAAAAAAAAAAAAAAAAAAAAAAAAAAAAAAAAAAAAAAAAAAAAAAAAAAAAAAAAAAAAAAAAAAAAAAAAAAAAAAAAAAAAAAAAAAAAAAAAAAAAAAAAAAAAAAAAAAAAAAAAAAAAAAAAAAAAAAAAAAAAAAAAAAAAAAAAAAAAAAAAAAAAAAAAAAAAAAAAAAAAAAAAAAAAAAAAAAAAAAAAAAAAAAAAAAAAAAAAAAAAAAAAAAAAAAAAAAAAAAAAAAAAAAAAAAAAAAAAAAAAAAAAAAAAAAAAAAAAAAAAAAAAAAAAAAAAAAAAAAAAAAAAAAAAAAAAAAAAAAAAAAAAAAAAAAAAAAAAAAAAAAAAAAAAAAAAAAAAAAAAAAAAAAAAAAAAAAAAAAAAAAAAAAAAAAAAAAAAAAAAAAAAAAAAA
This sequence comes from Capsicum baccatum var. pendulum, assembly GCA_030864225.1. NCBI lineage: Eukaryota > Viridiplantae > Streptophyta > Magnoliopsida > Solanales > Solanaceae > Capsicum > Capsicum baccatum. The sequence goes on along the minus strand of JAQZCD010000098.1, from coordinate 166,001 downwards.
AAAAAAAAAAAAAAAAAAAAAAAAAAAAAAAAAAAAAAAAAAAAAAAAAAAAAAAAAAAAAAAAAAAAAAAAAAAAAAAAAAAAAAAAAAAAAAAAAAAAAAAAAAAAAAAAAAAAAAAAAAAAAAAAAAAAAAAAAAAAAAAAAAAAAAAAAAAAAAAAAAAAAAAAAAAAAAAAAAAAAAAAAAAAAAAAAAAAAAAAAAAAAAAAAAAAAAAAAAAAAAAAAAAAAAAAAAAAAAAAAAAAAAAAAAAAAAAAAAAAAAAAAAAAAAAAAAAAAAAAAAAAAAAAAAAAAAAAAAAAAAAAAAAAAAAAAAAAAAAAAAAAAAAAAAAAAAAAAAAAAAAAAAAAAAAAAAAAAAAAAAAAAAAAAAAAAAAAAAAAAAAAAAAAAAAAAAAAAAAAAAAAAAAAAAAAAAAAAAAAAAAAAAAAAAAAAAAAAAAAAAAAAAAAAAAAAAAAAAAAAAAAAAAAAAAAAAAAAAAAAAAAAAAAAAAAAAAAAAAAAAAAAAAAAAAAAAAAAAAAAAAAAAAAAAAAAAAAAAAAAAAAAAAAAAAAAAAAAAAAAAAAAAAAAAAAAAAAAAAAAAAAAAAAAAAAAAAAAAAAAAAAAAAAAAAAAAAAAAAAAAAAAAAAAAAAAAAAAAAAAAAAAAAAAAAAAAAAAAAAAAAAAAAAAAAAAAAAAAAAAAAAAAAAAAAAAAAAAAAAAAAAAAAAAAAAAAAAAAAAAAAAAAAAAAAAAAAAAAAAAAAAAAAAAAAAAAAAAAAAAAAAAAAAAAAAAAAAAAAAAAAAAAAAAAAAAAAAAAAAAAAAAAAAAAAAAAAAAAAAAAAAAAAAAAAAAAAAAAAAAAAAAAAAAAAAAAAAAAAAAAAAAAAAAAAAAAAAAAAAAAAAAAAAAAAAAAAAAAAAAAAAAAAAAAAAAAAAAAAAAAAAAAAAAAAAAAAAAAAAAAAAAAAAAAAAAAAAAAAAAAAAAAAAAAAAAAAAAAAAAAAAAAAAAAAAAAAAAAAAAAAAAAAAAAAAAAAAAAAAAAAAAAAAAAAAAAAAAAAAAAAAAAAAAAAAAAAAAAAAAAAAAAAAAAAAAAAAAAAAAAAAAAAAAAAAAAAAAAAAAAAAAAAAAAAAAAAAAAAAAAAAAAAAAAAAAAAAAAAAAAAAAAAAAAAAAAAAAAAAAAAAAAAAAAAAAAAAAAAAAAAAAAAAAAAAAAAAAAAAAAAAAAAAAAAAAAAAAAAAAAAAAAAAAAAAAAAAAAAAAAAAAAAAAAAAAAAAAAAAAAAAAAAAAAAAAAAAAAAAAAAAAAAAAAAAAAAAAAAAAAAAAAAAAAAAAAAAAAAAAAAAAAAAAAAAAAAAAAAAAAAAAAAAAAAAAAAAAAAAAAAAAAAAAAAAAAAAAAAAAAAAAAAAAAAAAAAAAAAAAAAAAAAAAAAAAAAAAAAAAAAAAAAAAAAAAAAAAAAAAAAAAAAAAAAAAAAAAAAAAAAAAAAAAAAAAAAAAAAAAAAAAAAAAAAAAAAAAAAAAAAAAAAAAAAAAAAAAAAAAAAAAAAAAAAAAAAAAAAAAAAAAAAAAAAAAAAAAAAAAAAAAAAAAAAAAAAAAAAAAAAAAAAAAAAAAAAAAAAAAAAAAAAAAAAAAAAAAAAAAAAAAAAAAAAAAAAAAAAAAAAAAAAAAAAAAAAAAAAAAAAAAAAAAAAAAAAAAAAAAAAAAAAAAAAAAAAAAAAAAAAAAAAAAAAAAAAAAAAAAAAAAAAAAAAAAAAAAAAAAAAAAAAAAAAAAAAAAAAAAAAAAAAAAAAAAAAAAAAAAAAAAAAAAAAAAAAAAAAAAAAAAAAAAAAAAAAAAAAAAAAAAAAAAAAAAAAAAAAAAAAAAAAAAAAAAAAAAAAAAAAAAAAAAAAAAAAAAAAAAAAAAAAAAAAAAAAAAAAAAAAAAAAAAAAAAAAAAAAAAAAAAAAAAAAAAAAAAAAAAAAAAAAAAAAAAAAAAAAAAAAAAAAAAAAAAAAAAAAAAAAAAAAAAAAAAAAAAAAAAAAAAAAAAAAAAAAAAAAAAAAAAAAATAAAAAAAAAAAAAAAAAAAAAAAAAAAAAAAAAAAAAAAAAAAAAAAAAAAAAAAAAAAAAAAAAAAAAAAAAAAAAAAAAAAAAAAAAAAAAAAAAAAAAAAAAAAAAAAAAAAAAAAAAAAAAAAAAAAAAAAAAAAAAAAAAAAAAAAAAAAAAAAAAAAAAAAAAAAAAAAAAAAAAAAAAAAAAAAAAAAAAAAAAAAAAAAAAAAAAAAAAAAAAAAAAAAAAAAAAAAAAAAAAAAAAAAAAAAAAAAAAAAAAAAAAAAAAAAAAAAAAAAAAAAAAAAAAAAAAAAAAAAAAAAAAAAAAAAAAAAAAAAAAAAAAAAAAAAAAAAAAAAAAAAAAAAAAAAAAAAAAAAAAAAAAAAAAAAAAAAAAAAAAAAAAAAAAAAAAAAAAAAAAAAAAAAAAAAAAAAAAAAAAAAAAAAAAAAAAAAAAAAAAAAAAAAAAAAAAAAAAAAAAAAAAAAAAAAAAAAAAAAAAAAAAAAAAAAAAAAAAAAAAAAAAAAAAAAAAAAAAAAAAAAAAAAAAAAAAAAAAAAAAAAAAAAAAAAAAAAAAAAAAAAAAAAAAAAAAAAAAAAAAAAAAAAAAAAAAAAAAAAAAAAAAAAAAAAAAAAAAAAAAAAAAAAAAAAAAAAAAAAAAAAAAAAAAAAAAAAAAAAAAAAAAAAAAAAAAAAAAAAAAAAAAAAAAAAAAAAAAAAAAAAAAAAAAAAAAAAAAAAAAAAAAAAAAAAAAAAAAAAAAAAAAAAAAAAAAAAAAAAAAAAAAAAAAAAAAAAAAAAAAAAAAAAAAAAAAAAAAAAAAAAAAAAAAAAAAAAAAAAAAAAAAAAAAAAAAAAAAAAAAAAAAAAAAAAAAAAAAAAAAAAAAAAAAAAAAAAAAAAAAAAAAAAAAAAAAAAAAAAAAAAAAAAAAAAAAAAAAAAAAAAAAAAAAAAAAAAAAAAAAAAAAAAAAAAAAAAAAAAAAAAAAAAAAAAAAAAAAAAAAAAAAAAAAAAAAAAAAAAAAAAAAAAAAAAAAAAAAAAAAAAAAAAAAAAAAAAAAAAAAAAAAAAAAAAAAAAAAAAAAAAAAAAAAAAAAAAAAAAAAAAAAAAAAAAAAAAAAAAAAAAAAAAAAAAAAAAAAAAAAAAAAAAAAAAAAAAAAAAAAAAAAAAAAAAAAAAAAAAAAAAAAAAAAAAAAAAAAAAAAAAAAAAAAAAAAAAAAAAAAAAAAAAAAAAAAAAAAAAAAAAAAAAAAAAAAAAAAAAAAAAAAAAAAAAAAAAAAAAAAAAAAAAAAAAAAAAAAAAAAAAAAAAAAAAAAAAAAAAAAAAAAAAAAAAAAAAAAAAAAAAAAAAAAAAAAAAAAAAAAAAAAAAAAAAAAAAAAAAAAAAAAAAAAAAAAAAAAAAAAAAAAAAAAAAAAAAAAAAAAAAAAAAAAAAAAAAAAAAAAAAAAAAAAAAAAAAAAAAAAAAAAAAAAAAAAAAAAAAAAAAAAAAAAAAAAAAAAAAAAAAAAAAAAAAAAAAAAAAAAAAAAAAAAAAAAAAAAAAAAAAAAAAAAAAAAAAAAAAAAAAAAAAAAAAAAAAAAAAAAAAAAAAAAAAAAAAAAAAAAAAAAAAAAAAAAAAAAAAAAAAAAAAAAAAAAAAAAAAAAAAAAAAAAAAAAAAAAAAAAAAAAAAAAAAAAAAAAAAAAAAAAAAAAAAAAAAAAAAAAAAAAAAAAAAAAAAAAAAAAAAAAAAAAAAAAAAAAAAAAAAAAAAAAAAAAAAAAAAAAAAAAAAAAAAAAAAAAAAAAAAAAAAAAAAAAAAAAAAAAAAAAAAAAAAAAAAAAAAAAAAAAAAAAAAAAAAAAAAAAAAAAAAAAAAAAAAAAAAAAAAAAAAAAAAAAAAAAAAAAAAAAAAAAAAAAAAAAAAAAAAAAAAAAAAAAAAAAAAAAAAAAAAAAAAAAAAAAAAAAAAAAAAAAAAAAAAAAAAAAAAAAAAAAAAAAAAAAAAAAAAAAAAAAAAAAAAAAAAAAAAAAAAAAAAAAAAAAAAAAAAAAAAAAAAAAAAAAAAAAAAAAAAAAAAAAAAAAAAAAAAAAAAAAAAAAAAAAAAAAAAAAAAAAAAAAAAAAAAAAAAAAAAAAAAAAAAAAAAAAAAAAAAAAAAAAAAAAAAAAAAAAAAAAAAAAAAAAAAAAAAAAAAAAAAAAAAAAAAAAAAAAAAAAAAAAAAAAAAAAAAAAAAAAAAAAAAAAAAAAAAAAAAAAAAAAAAAAAAAAAAAAAAAAAAAAAAAAAAAAAAAAAAAAAAAAAAAAAAAAAAAAAAAAAAAAAAAAAAAAAAAAAAAAAAAAAAAAAAAAAAAAAAAAAAAAAAAAAAAAAAAAAAAAAAAAAAAAAAAAAAAAAAAAAAAAAAAAAAAAAAAAAAAAAAAAAAAAAAAAAAAAAAAAAAAAAAAAAAAAAAAAAAAAAAAAAAAAAAAAAAAAAAAAAAAAAAAAAAAAAAAAAAAAAAAAAAAAAAAAAAAAAAAAAAAAAAAAAAAAAAAAAAAAAAAAAAAAAAAAAAAAAAAAAAAAAAAAAAAAAAAAAAAAAAAAAAAAAAAAAAAAAAAAAAAAAAAAAAAAAAAAAAAAAAAAAAAAAAAAAAAAAAAAAAAAAAAAAAAAAAAAAAAAAAAAAAAAAAAAAAAAAAAAAAAAAAAAAAAAAAAAAAAAAAAAAAAAAAAAAAAAAAAAAAAAAAAAAAAAAAAAAAAAAAAAAAAAAAAAAAAAAAAAAAAAAAAAAAAAAAAAAAAAAAAAAAAAAAAAAAAAAAAAAAAAAAAAAAAAAAAAAAAAAAAAAAAAAAAAAAAAAAAAAAAAAAAAAAAAAAAAAAAAAAAAAAAAAAAAAAAAAAAAAAAAAAAAAAAAAAAAAAAAAAAAAAAAAAAAAAAAAAAAAAAAAAAAAAAAAAAAAAAAAAAAAAAAAAAAAAAAAAAAAAAAAAAAAAAAAAAAAAAAAAAAAAAAAAAAAAAAAAAAAAAAAAAAAAAAAAAAAAAAAAAAAAAAAAAAAAAAAAAAAAAAAAAAAAAAAAAAAAAAAAAAAAAAAAAAAAAAAAAAAAAAAAAAAAAAAAAAAAAAAAAAAAAAAAAAAAAAAAAAAAAAAAAAAAAAAAAAAAAAAAAAAAAAAAAAAAAAAAAAAAAAAAAAAAAAAAAAAAAAAAAAAAAAAAAAAAAAAAAAAAAAAAAAAAAAAAAAAAAAAAAAAAAAAAAAAAAAAAAAAAAAAAAAAAAAAAAAAAAAAAAAAAAAAAAAAAAAAAAAAAAAAAAAAAAAAAAAAAAAAAAAAAAAAAAAAAAAAAAAAAAAAAAAAAAAAAAAAAAAAAAAAAAAAAAAAAAAAAAAAAAAAAAAAAAAAAAAAAAAAAAAAAAAAAAAAAAAAAAAAAAAAAAAAAAAAAAAAAAAAAAAAAAAAAAAAAAAAAAAAAAAAAAAAAAAAAAAAAAAAAAAAAAAAAAAAAAAAAAAAAAAAAAAAAAAAAAAAAAAAAAAAAAAAAAAAAAAAAAAAAAAAAAAAAAAAAAAAAAAAAAAAAAAAAAAAAAAAAAAAAAAAAAAAAAAAAAAAAAAAAAAAAAAAAAAAAAAAAAAAAAAAAAAAAAAAAAAAAAAAAAAAAAAAAAAAAAAAAAAAAAAAAAAAAAAAAAAAAAAAAAAAAAAAAAAAAAAAAAAAAAAAAAAAAAAAAAAAAAAAAAAAAAAAAAAAAAAAAAAAAAAAAAAAAAAAAAAAAAAAAAAAAAAAAAAAAAAAAAAAAAAAAAAAAAAAAAAAAAAAAAAAAAAAAAAAAAAAAAAAAAAAAAAAAAAAAAAAAAAAAAAAAAAAAAAAAAAAAAAAAAAAAAAAAAAAAAAAAAAAAAAAAAAAAAAAAAAAAAAAAAAAAAAAAAAAAAAAAAAAAAAAAAAAAAAAAAAAAAAAAAAAAAAAAAAAAAAAAAAAAAAAAAAAAAAAAAAAAAAAAAAAAAAAAAAAAAAAAAAAAAAAAAAAAAAAAAAAAAAAAAAAAAAAAAAAAAAAAAAAAAAAAAAAAAAAAAAAAAAAAAAAAAAAAAAAAAAAAAAAAAAAAAAAAAAAAAAAAAAAAAAAAAAAAAAAAAAAAAAAAAAAAAAAAAAAAAAAAAAAAAAAAAAAAAAAAAAAAAAAAAAAAAAAAAAAAAAAAAAAAAAAAAAAAAAAAAAAAAAAAAAAAAAAAAAAAAAAAAAAAAAAAAAAAAAAAAAAAAAAAAAAAAAAAAAAAAAAAAAAAAAAAAAAAAAAAAAAAAAAAAAAAAAAAAAAAAAAAAAAAAAAAAAAAAAAAAAAAAAAAAAAAAAAAAAAAAAAAAAAAAAAAAAAAAAAAAAAAAAAAAAAAAAAAAAAAAAAAAAAAAAAAAAAAAAAAAAAAAAAAAAAAAAAAAAAAAAAAAAAAAAAAAAAAAAAAAAAAAAAAAAAAAAAAAAAAAAAAAAAAAAAAAAAAAAAAAAAAAAAAAAAAAAAAAAAAAAAAAAAAAAAAAAAAAAAAAAAAAAAAAAAAAAAAAAAAAAAAAAAAAAAAAAAAAAAAAAAAAAAAAAAAAAAAAAAAAAAAAAAAAAAAAAAAAAAAAAAAAAAAAAAAAAAAAAAAAAAAAAAAAAAAAAAAAAAAAAAAAAAAAAAAAAAAAAAAAAAAAAAAAAAAAAAAAAAAAAAAAAAAAAAAAAAAAAAAAAAAAAAAAAAAAAAAAAAAAAAAAAAAAAAAAAAAAAAAAAAAAAAAAAAAAAAAAAAAAAAAAAAAAAAAAAAAAAAAAAAAAAAAAAAAAAAAAAAAAAAAAAAAAAAAAAAAAAAAAAAAAAAAAAAAAAAAAAAAAAAAAAAAAAAAAAAAAAAAAAAAAAAAAAAAAAAAAAAAAAAAAAAAAAAAAAAAAAAAAAAAAAAAAAAAAAAAAAAAAAAAAAAAAAAAAAAAAAAAAAAAAAAAAAAAAAAAAAAAAAAAAAAAAAAAAAAAAAAAAAAAAAAAAAAAAAAAAAAAAAAAAAAAAAAAAAAAAAAAAAAAAAAAAAAAAAAAAAAAAAAAAAAAAAAAAAAAAAAAAAAAAAAAAAAAAAAAAAAAAAAAAAAAAAAAAAAAAAAAAAAAAAAAAAAAAAAAAAAAAAAAAAAAAAAAAAAAAAAAAAAAAAAAAAAAAAAAAAAAAAAAAAAAAAAAAAAAAAAAAAAAAAAAAAAAAAAAAAAAAAAAAAAAAAAAAAAAAAAAAAAAAAAAAAAAAAAAAAAAAAAAAAAAAAAAAAAAAAAAAAAAAAAAAAAAAAAAAAAAAAAAAAAAAAAAAAAAAAAAAAAAAAAAAAAAAAAAAAAAAAAAAAAAAAAAAAAAAAAAAAAAAAAAAAAAAAAAAAAAAAAAAAAAAAAAAAAAAAAAAAAAAAAAAAAAAAAAAAAAAAAAAAAAAAAAAAAAAAAAAAAAAAAAAAAAAAAAAAAAAAAAAAAAAAAAAAAAAAAAAAAAAAAAAAAAAAAAAAAAAAAAAAAAAAAAAAAAAAAAAAAAAAAAAAAAAAAAAAAAAAAAAAAAAAAAAAAAAAAAAAAAAAAAAAAAAAAAAAAAAAAAAAAAAAAAAAAAAAAAAAAAAAAAAAAAAAAAAAAAAAAAAAAAAAAAAAAAAAAAAAAAAAAAAAAAAAAAAAAAAAAAAAAAAAAAAAAAAAAAAAAAAAAAAAAAAAAAAAAAAAAAAAAAAAAAAAAAAAAAAAAAAAAAAAAAAAAAAAAAAAAAAAAAAAAAAAAAAAAAAAAAAAAAAAAAAAAAAAAAAAAAAAAAAAAAAAAAAAAAAAAAAAAAAAAAAAAAAAAAAAAAAAAAAAAAAAAAAAAAAAAAAAAAAAAAAAAAAAAAAAAAAAAAAAAAAAAAAAAAAAAAAAAAAAAAAAAAAAAAAAAAAAAAAAAAAAAAAAAAAAAAAAAAAAAAAAAAAAAAAAAAAAAAAAAAAAAAAAAAAAAAAAAAAAAAAAAAAAAAAAAAAAAAAAAAAAAAAAAAAAAAAAAAAAAAAAAAAAAAAAAAAAAAAAAAAAAAAAAAAAAAAAAAAAAAAAAAAAAAAAAAAAAAAAAAAAAAAAAAAAAAAAAAAAAAAAAAAAAAAAAAAAAAAAAAAAAAAAAAAAAAAAAAAAAAAAAAAAAAAAAAAAAAAAAAAAAAAAAAAAAAAAAAAAAAAAAAAAAAAAAAAAAAAAAAAAAAAAAAAAAAAAAAAAAAAAAAAAAAAAAAAAAAAAAAAAAAAAAAAAAAAAAAAAAAAAAAAAAAAAAAAAAAAAAAAAAAAAAAAAAAAAAAAAAAAAAAAAAAAAAAAAAAAAAAAAAAAAAAAAAAAAAAAAAAAAAAAAAAAAAAAAAAAAAAAAAAAAAAAAAAAAAAAAAAAAAAAAAAAAAAAAAAAAAAAAAAAAAAAAAAAAAAAAAAAAAAAAAAAAAAAAAAAAAAAAAAAAAAAAAAAAAAAAAAAAAAAAAAAAAAAAAAAAAAAAAAAAAAAAAAAAAAAAAAAAAAAAAAAAAAAAAAAAAAAAAAAAAAAAAAAAAAAAAAAAAAAAAAAAAAAAAAAAAAAAAAAAAAAAAAAAAAAAAAAAAAAAAAAAAAAAAAAAAAAAAAAAAAAAAAAAAAAAAAAAAAAAAAAAAAAAAAAAAAAAAAAAAAAAAAAAAAAAAAAAAAAAAAAAAAAAAAAAAAAAAAAAAAAAAAAAAAAAAAAAAAAAAAAAAAAAAAAAAAAAAAAAAAAAAAAAAAAAAAAAAAAAAAAAAAAAAAAAAAAAAAAAAAAAAAAAAAAAAAAAAAAAAAAAAAAAAAAAAAAAAAAAAAAAAAAAAAAAAAAAAAAAAAAAAAAAAAAAAAAAAAAAAAAAAAAAAAAAAAAAAAAAAAAAAAAAAAAAAAAAAAAAAAAAAAAAAAAAAAAAAAAAAAAAAAAAAAAAAAAAAAAAAAAAAAAAAAAAAAAAAAAAAAAAAAAAAAAAAAAAAAAAAAAAAAAAAAAAAAAAAAAAAAAAAAAAAAAAAAAAAAAAAAAAAAAAAAAAAAAAAAAAAAAAAAAAAAAAAAAAAAAAAAAAAAAAAAAAAAAAAAAAAAAAAAAAAAAAAAAAAAAAAAAAAAAAAAAAAAAAAAAAAAAAAAAAAAAAAAAAAAAAAAAAAAAAAAAAAAAAAAAAAAAAAAAAAAAAAAAAAAAAAAAAAAAAAAAAAAAAAAAAAAAAAAAAAAAAAAAAAAAAAAAAAAAAAAAAAAAAAAAAAAAAAAAAAAAAAAAAAAAAAAAAAAAAAAAAAAAAAAAAAAAAAAAAAAAAAAAAAAAAAAAAAAAAAAAAAAAAAAAAAAAAAAAAAAAAAAAAAAAAAAAAAAAAAAAAAAAAAAAAAAAAAAAAAAAAAAAAAAAAAAAAAAAAAAAAAAAAAAAAAAAAAAAAAAAAAAAAAAAAAAAAAAAAAAAAAAAAAAAAAAAAAAAAAAAAAAAAAAAAAAAAAAAAAAAAAAAAAAAAAAAAAAAAAAAAAAAAAAAAAAAAAAAAAAAAAAAAAAAAAAAAAAAAAAAAAAAAAAAAAAAAAAAAAAAAAAAAAAAAAAAAAAAAAAAAAAAAAAAAAAAAAAAAAAAAAAAAAAAAAAAAAAAAAAAAAAAAAAAAAAAAAAAAAAAAAAAAAAAAAAAAAAAAAAAAAAAAAAAAAAAAAAAAAAAAAAAAAAAAAAAAAAAAAAAAAAAAAAAAAAAAAAAAAAAAAAAAAAAAAAAAAAAAAAAAAAAAAAAAAAAAAAAAAAAAAAAAAAAAAAAAAAAAAAAAAAAAAAAAAAAAAAAAAAAAAAAAAAAAAAAAAAAAAAAAAAAAAAAAAAAAAAAAAAAAAAAAAAAAAAAAAAAAAAAAAAAAAAAAAAAAAAAAAAAAAAAAAAAAAAAAAAAAAAAAAAAAAAAAAAAAAAAAAAAAAAAAAAAAAAAAAAAAAAAAAAAAAAAAAAAAAAAAAAAAAAAAAAAAAAAAAAAAAAAAAAAAAAAAAAAAAAAAAAAAAAAAAAAAAAAAAAAAAAAAAAAAAAAAAAAAAAAAAAAAAAAAAAAAAAAAAAAAAAAAAAAAAAAAAAAAAAAAAAAAAAAAAAAAAAAAAAAAAAAAAAAAAAAAAAAAAAAAAAAAAAAAAAAAAAAAAAAAAAAAAAAAAAAAAAAAAAAAAAAAAAAAAAAAAAAAAAAAAAAAAAAAAAAAAAAAAAAAAAAAAAAAAAAAAAAAAAAAAAAAAAAAAAAAAAAAAAAAAAAAAAAAAAAAAAAAAAAAAAAAAAAAAAAAAAAAAAAAAAAAAAAAAAAAAAAAAAAAAAAAAAAAAAAAAAAAAAAAAAAAAAAAAAAAAAAAAAAAAAAAAAAAAAAAAAAAAAAAAAAAAAAAAAAAAAAAAAAAAAAAAAAAAAAAAAAAAAAAAAAAAAAAAAAAAAAAAAAAAAAAAAAAAAAAAAAAAAAAAAAAAAAAAAAAAAAAAAAAAAAAAAAAAAAAAAAAAAAAAAAAAAAAAAAAAAAAAAAAAAAAAAAAAAAAAAAAAAAAAAAAAAAAAAAAAAAAAAAAAAAAAAAAAAAAAAAAAAAAAAAAAAAAAAAAAAAAAAAAAAAAAAAAAAAAAAAAAAAAAAAAAAAAAAAAAAAAAAAAAAAAAAAAAAAAAAAAAAAAAAAAAAAAAAAAAAAAAAAAAAAAAAAAAAAAAAAAAAAAAAAAAAAAAAAAAAAAAAAAAAAAAAAAAAAAAAAAAAAAAAAAAAAAAAAAAAAAAAAAAAAAAAAAAAAAAAAAAAAAAAAAAAAAAAAAAAAAAAAAAAAAAAAAAAAAAAAAAAAAAAAAAAAAAAAAAAAAAAAAAAAAAAAAAAAAAAAAAAAAAAAAAAAAAAAAAAAAAAAAAAAAAAAAAAAAAAAAAAAAAAAAAAAAAAAAAAAAAAAAAAAAAAAAAAAAAAAAAAAAAAAAAAAAAAAAAAAAAAAAAAAAAAAAAAAAAAAAAAAAAAAAAAAAAAAAAAAAAAAAAAAAAAAAAAAAAAAAAAAAAAAAAAAAAAAAAAAAAAAAAAAAAAAAAAAAAAAAAAAAAAAAAAAAAAAAAAAAAAAAAAAAAAAAAAAAAAAAAAAAAAAAAAAAAAAAAAAAAAAAAAAAAAAAAAAAAAAAAAAAAAAAAAAAAAAAAAAAAAAAAAAAAAAAAAAAAAAAAAAAAAAAAAAAAAAAAAAAAAAAAAAAAAAAAAAAAAAAAAAAAAAAAAAAAAAAAAAAAAAAAAAAAAAAAAAAAAAAAAAAAAAAAAAAAAAAAAAAAAAAAAAAAAAAAAAAAAAAAAAAAAAAAAAAAAAAAAAAAAAAAAAAAAAAAAAAAAAAAAAAAAAAAAAAAAAAAAAAAAAAAAAAAAAAAAAAAAAAAAAAAAAAAAAAAAAAAAAAAAAAAAAAAAAAAAAAAAAAAAAAAAAAAAAAAAAAAAAAAAAAAAAAAAAAAAAAAAAAAAAAAAAAAAAAAAAAAAAAAAAAAAAAAAAAAAAAAAAAAAAAAAAAAAAAAAAAAAAAAAAAAAAAAAAAAAAAAAAAAAAAAAAAAAAAAAAAAAAAAAAAAAAAAAAAAAAAAAAAAAAAAAAAAAAAAAAAAAAAAAAAAAAAAAAAAAAAAAAAAAAAAAAAAAAAAAAAAAAAAAAAAAAAAAAAAAAAAAAAAAAAAAAAAAAAAAAAAAAAAAAAAAAAAAAAAAAAAAAAAAAAAAAAAAAAAAAAAAAAAAAAAAAAAAAAAAAAAAAAAAAAAAAAAAAAAAAAAAAAAAAAAAAAAAAAAAAAAAAAAAAAAAAAAAAAAAAAAAAAAAAAAAAAAAAAAAAAAAAAAAAAAAAAAAAAAAAAAAAAAAAAAAAAAAAAAAAAAAAAAAAAAAAAAAAAAAAAAAAAAAAAAAAAAAAAAAAAAAAAAAAAAAAAAAAAAAAAAAAAAAAAAAAAAAAAAAAAAAAAAAAAAAAAAAAAAAAAAAAAAAAAAAAAAAAAAAAAAAAAAAAAAAAAAAAAAAAAAAAAAAAAAAAAAAAAAAAAAAAAAAAAAAAAAAAAAAAAAAAAAAAAAAAAAAAAAAAAAAAAAAAAAAAAAAAAAAAAAAAAAAAAAAAAAAAAAAAAAAAAAAAAAAAAAAAAAAAAAAAAAAAAAAAAAAAAAAAAAAAAAAAAAAAAAAAAAAAAAAAAAAAAAAAAAAAAAAAAAAAAAAAAAAAAAAAAAAAAAAAAAAAAAAAAAAAAAAAAAAAAAAAAAAAAAAAAAAAAAAAAAAAAAAAAAAAAAAAAAAAAAAAAAAAAAAAAAAAAAAAAAAAAAAAAAAAAAAAAAAAAAAAAAAAAAAAAAAAAAAAAAAAAAAAAAAAAAAAAAAAAAAAAAAAAAAAAAAAAAAAAAAAAAAAAAAAAAAAAAAAAAAAAAAAAAAAAAAAAAAAAAAAAAAAAAAAAAAAAAAAAAAAAAAAAAAAAAAAAAAAAAAAAAAAAAAAAAAAAAAAAAAAAAAAAAAAAAAAAAAAAAAAAAAAAAAAAAAAAAAAAAAAAAAAAAAAAAAAAAAAAAAAAAAAAAAAAAAAAAAAAAAAAAAAAAAAAAAAAAAAAAAAAAAAAAAAAAAAAAAAAAAAAAAAAAAAAAAAAAAAAAAAAAAAAAAAAAAAAAAAAAAAAAAAAAAAAAAAAAAAAAAAAAAAAAAAAAAAAAAAAAAAAAAAAAAAAAAAAAAAAAAAAAAAAAAAAAAAAAAAAAAAAAAAAAAAAAAAAAAAAAAAAAAAAAAAAAAAAAAAAAAAAAAAAAAAAAAAAAAAAAAAAAAAAAAAAAAAAAAAAAAAAAAAAAAAAAAAAAAAAAAAAAAAAAAAAAAAAAAAAAAAAAAAAAAAAAAAAAAAAAAAAAAAAAAAAAAAAAAAAAAAAAAAAAAAAAAAAAAAAAAAAAAAAAAAAAAAAAAAAAAAAAAAAAAAAAAAAAAAAAAAAAAAAAAAAAAAAAAAAAAAAAAAAAAAAAAAAAAAAAAAAAAAAAAAAAAAAAAAAAAAAAAAAAAAAAAAAAAAAAAAAAAAAAAAAAAAAAAAAAAAAAAAAAAAAAAAAAAAAAAAAAAAAAAAAAAAAAAAAAAAAAAAAAAAAAAAAAAAAAAAAAAAAAAAAAAAAAAAAAAAAAAAAAAAAAAAAAAAAAAAAAAAAAAAAAAAAAAAAAAAAAAAAAAAAAAAAAAAAAAAAAAAAAAAAAAAAAAAAAAAAAAAAAAAAAAAAAAAAAAAAAAAAAAAAAAAAAAAAAAAAAAAAAAAAAAAAAAAAAAAAAAAAAAAAAAAAAAAAAAAAAAAAAAAAAAAAAAAAAAAAAAAAAAAAAAAAAAAAAAAAAAAAAAAAAAAAAAAAAAAAAAAAAAAAAAAAAAAAAAAAAAAAAAAAAAAAAAAAAAAAAAAAAAAAAAAAAAAAAAAAAAAAAAAAAAAAAAAAAAAAAAAAAAAAAAAAAAAAAAAAAAAAAAAAAAAAAAAAAAAAAAAAAAAAAAAAAAAAAAAAAAAAAAAAAAAAAAAAAAAAAAAAAAAAAAAAAAAAAAAAAAAAAAAAAAAAAAAAAAAAAAAAAAAAAAAAAAAAAAAAAAAAAAAAAAAAAAAAAAAAAAAAAAAAAAAAAAAAAAAAAAAAAAAAAAAAAAAAAAAAAAAAAAAAAAAAAAAAAAAAAAAAAAAAAAAAAAAAAAAAAAAAAAAAAAAAAAAAAAAAAAAAAAAAAAAAAAAAAAAAAAAAAAAAAAAAAAAAAAAAAAAAAAAAAAAAAAAAAAAAAAAAAAAAAAAAAAAAAAAAAAAAAAAAAAAAAAAAAAAAAAAAAAAAAAAAAAAAAAAAAAAAAAAAAAAAAAAAAAAAAAAAAAAAAAAAAAAAAAAAAAAAAAAAAAAAAAAAAAAAAAAAAAAAAAAAAAAAAAAAAAAAAAAAAAAAAAAAAAAAAAAAAAAAAAAAAAAAAAAAAAAAAAAAAAAAAAAAAAAAAAAAAAAAAAAAAAAAAAAAAAAAAAAAAAAAAAAAAAAAAAAAAAAAAAAAAAAAAAAAAAAAAAAAAAAAAAAAAAAAAAAAAAAAAAAAAAAAAAAAAAAAAAAAAAAAAAAAAAAAAAAAAAAAAAAAAAAAAAAAAAAAAAAAAAAAAAAAAAAAAAAAAAAAAAAAAAAAAAAAAAAAAAAAAAAAAAAAAAAAAAAAAAAAAAAAAAAAAAAAAAAAAAAAAAAAAAAAAAAAAAAAAAAAAAAAAAAAAAAAAAAAAAAAAAAAAAAAAAAAAAAAAAAAAAAAAAAAAAAAAAAAAAAAAAAAAAAAAAAAAAAAAAAAAAAAAAAAAAAAAAAAAAAAAAAAAAAAAAAAAAAAAAAAAAAAAAAAAAAAAAAAAAAAAAAAAAAAAAAAAAAAAAAAAAAAAAAAAAAAAAAAAAAAAAAAAAAAAAAAAAAAAAAAAAAAAAAAAAAAAAAAAAAAAAAAAAAAAAAAAAAAAAAAAAAAAAAAAAAAAAAAAAAAAAAAAAAAAAAAAAAAAAAAAAAAAAAAAAAAAAAAAAAAAAAAAAAAAAAAAAAAAAAAAAAAAAAAAAAAAAAAAAAAAAAAAAAAAAAAAAAAAAAAAAAAAAAAAAAAAAAAAAAAAAAAAAAAAAAAAAAAAAAAAAAAAAAAAAAAAAAAAAAAAAAAAAAAAAAAAAAAAAAAAAAAAAAAAAAAAAAAAAAAAAAAAAAAAAAAAAAAAAAAAAAAAAAAAAAAAAAAAAAAAAAAAAAAAAAAAAAAAAAAAAAAAAAAAAAAAAAAAAAAAAAAAAAAAAAAAAAAAAAAAAAAAAAAAAAAAAAAAAAAAAAAAAAAAAAAAAAAAAAAAAAAAAAAAAAAAAAAAAAAAAAAAAAAAAAAAAAAAAAAAAAAAAAAAAAAAAAAAAAAAAAAAAAAAAAAAAAAAAAAAAAAAAAAAAAAAAAAAAAAAAAAAAAAAAAAAAAAAAAAAAAAAAAAAAAAAAAAAAAAAAAAAAAAAAAAAAAAAAAAAAAAAAAAAAAAAAAAAAAAAAAAAAAAAAAAAAAAAAAAAAAAAAAAAAAAAAAAAAAAAAAAAAAAAAAAAAAAAAAAAAAAAAAAAAAAAAAAAAAAAAAAAAAAAAAAAAAAAAAAAAAAAAAAAAAAAAAAAAAAAAAAAAAAAAAAAAAAAAAAAAAAAAAAAAAAAAAAAAAAAAAAAAAAAAAAAAAAAAAAAAAAAAAAAAAAAAAAAAAAAAAAAAAAAAAAAAAAAAAAAAAAAAAAAAAAAAAAAAAAAAAAAAAAAAAAAAAAAAAAAAAAAAAAAAAAAAAAAAAAAAAAAAAAAAAAAAAAAAAAAAAAAAAAAAAAAAAAAAAAAAAAAAAAAAAAAAAAAAAAAAAAAAAAAAAAAAAAAAAAAAAAAAAAAAAAAAAAAAAAAAAAAAAAAAAAAAAAAAAAAAAAAAAAAAAAAAAAAAAAAAAAAAAAAAAAAAAAAAAAAAAAAAAAAAAAAAAAAAAAAAAAAAAAAAAAAAAAAAAAAAAAAAAAAAAAAAAAAAAAAAAAAAAAAAAAAAAAAAAAAAAAAAAAAAAAAAAAAAAAAAAAAAAAAAAAAAAAAAAAAAAAAAAAAAAAAAAAAAAAAAAAAAAAAAAAAAAAAAAAAAAAAAAAAAAAAAAAAAAAAAAAAAAAAAAAAAAAAAAAAAAAAAAAAAAAAAAAAAAAAAAAAAAAAAAAAAAAAAAAAAAAAAAAAAAAAAAAAAAAAAAAAAAAAAAAAAAAAAAAAAAAAAAAAAAAAAAAAAAAAAAAAAAAAAAAAAAAAAAAAAAAAAAAAAAAAAAAAAAAAAAAAAAAAAAAAAAAAAAAAAAAAAAAAAAAAAAAAAAAAAAAAAAAAAAAAAAAAAAAAAAAAAAAAAAAAAAAAAAAAAAAAAAAAAAAAAAAAAAAAAAAAAAAAAAAAAAAAAAAAAAAAAAAAAAAAAAAAAAAAAAAAAAAAAAAAAAAAAAAAAAAAAAAAAAAAAAAAAAAAAAAAAAAAAAAAAAAAAAAAAAAAAAAAAAAAAAAAAAAAAAAAAAAAAAAAAAAAAAAAAAAAAAAAAAAAAAAAAAAAAAAAAAAAAAAAAAAAAAAAAAAAAAAAAAAAAAAAAAAAAAAAAAAAAAAAAAAAAAAAAAAAAAAAAAAAAAAAAAAAAAAAAAAAAAAAAAAAAAAAAAAAAAAAAAAAAAAAAAAAAAAAAAAAAAAAAAAAAAAAAAAAAAAAAAAAAAAAAAAAAAAAAAAAAAAAAAAAAAAAAAAAAAAAAAAAAAAAAAAAAAAAAAAAAAAAAAAAAAAAAAAAAAAAAAAAAAAAAAAAAAAAAAAAAAAAAAAAAAAAAAAAAAAAAAAAAAAAAAAAAAAAAAAAAAAAAAAAAAAAAAAAAAAAAAAAAAAAAAAAAAAAAAAAAAAAAAAAAAAAAAAAAAAAAAAAAAAAAAAAAAAAAAAAAAAAAAAAAAAAAAAAAAAAAAAAAAAAAAAAAAAAAAAAAAAAAAAAAAAAAAAAAAAAAAAAAAAAAAAAAAAAAAAAAAAAAAAAAAAAAAAAAAAAAAAAAAAAAAAAAAAAAAAAAAAAAAAAAAAAAAAAAAAAAAAAAAAAAAAAAAAAAAAAAAAAAAAAAAAAAAAAAAAAAAAAAAAAAAAAAAAAAAAAAAAAAAAAAAAAAAAAAAAAAAAAAAAAAAAAAAAAAAAAAAAAAAAAAAAAAAAAAAAAAAAAAAAAAAAAAAAAAAAAAAAAAAAAAAAAAAAAAAAAAAAAAAAAAAAAAAAAAAAAAAAAAAAAAAAAAAAAAAAAAAAAAAAAAAAAAAAAAAAAAAAAAAAAAAAAAAAAAAAAAAAAAAAAAAAAAAAAAAAAAAAAAAAAAAAAAAAAAAAAAAAAAAAAAAAAAAAAAAAAAAAAAAAAAAAAAAAAAAAAAAAAAAAAAAAAAAAAAAAAAAAAAAAAAAAAAAAAAAAAAAAAAAAAAAAAAAAAAAAAAAAAAAAAAAAAAAAAAAAAAAAAAAAAAAAAAAAAAAAAAAAAAAAAAAAAAAAAAAAAAAAAAAAAAAAAAAAAAAAAAAAAAAAAAAAAAAAAAAAAAAAAAAAAAAAAAAAAAAAAAAAAAAAAAAAAAAAAAAAAAAAAAAAAAAAAAAAAAAAAAAAAAAAAAAAAAAAAAAAAAAAAAAAAAAAAAAAAAAAAAAAAAAAAAAAAAAAAAAAAAAAAAAAAAAAAAAAAAAAAAAAAAAAAAAAAAAAAAAAAAAAAAAAAAAAAAAAAAAAAAAAAAAAAAAAAAAAAAAAAAAAAAAAAAAAAAAAAAAAAAAAAAAAAAAAAAAAAAAAAAAAAAAAAAAAAAAAAAAAAAAAAAAAAAAAAAAAAAAAAAAAAAAAAAAAAAAAAAAAAAAAAAAAAAAAAAAAAAAAAAAAAAAAAAAAAAAAAAAAAAAAAAAAAAAAAAAAAAAAAAAAAAAAAAAAAAAAAAAAAAAAAAAAAAAAAAAAAAAAAAAAAAAAAAAAAAAAAAAAAAAAAAAAAAAAAAAAAAAAAAAAAAAAAAAAAAAAAAAAAAAAAAAAAAAAAAAAAAAAAAAAAAAAAAAAAAAAAAAAAAAAAAAAAAAAAAAAAAAAAAAAAAAAAAAAAAAAAAAAAAAAAAAAAAAAAAAAAAAAAAAAAAAAAAAAAAAAAAAAAAAAAAAAAAAAAAAAAAAAAAAAAAAAAAAAAAAAAAAAAAAAAAAAAAAAAAAAAAAAAAAAAAAAAAAAAAAAAAAAAAAAAAAAAAAAAAAAAAAAAAAAAAAAAAAAAAAAAAAAAAAAAAAAAAAAAAAAAAAAAAAAAAAAAAAAAAAAAAAAAAAAAAAAAAAAAAAAAAAAAAAAAAAAAAAAAAAAAAAAAAAAAAAAAAAAAAAAAAAAAAAAAAAAAAAAAAAAAAAAAAAAAAAAAAAAAAAAAAAAAAAAAAAAAAAAAAAAAAAAAAAAAAAAAAAAAAAAAAAAAAAAAAAAAAAAAAAAAAAAAAAAAAAAAAAAAAAAAAAAAAAAAAAAAAAAAAAAAAAAAAAAAAAAAAAAAAAAAAAAAAAAAAAAAAAAAAAAAAAAAAAAAAAAAAAAAAAAAAAAAAAAAAAAAAAAAAAAAAAAAAAAAAAAAAAAAAAAAAAAAAAAAAAAAAAAAAAAAAAAAAAAAAAAAAAAAAAAAAAAAAAAAAAAAAAAAAAAAAAAAAAAAAAAAAAAAAAAAAAAAAAAAAAAAAAAAAAAAAAAAAAAAAAAAAAAAAAAAAAAAAAAAAAAAAAAAAAAAAAAAAAAAAAAAAAAAAAAAAAAAAAAAAAAAAAAAAAAAAAAAAAAAAAAAAAAAAAAAAAAAAAAAAAAAAAAAAAAAAAAAAAAAAAAAAAAAAAAAAAAAAAAAAAAAAAAAAAAAAAAAAAAAAAAAAAAAAAAAAAAAAAAAAAAAAAAAAAAAAAAAAAAAAAAAAAAAAAAAAAAAAAAAAAAAAAAAAAAAAAAAAAAAAAAAAAAAAAAAAAAAAAAAAAAAAAAAAAAAAAAAAAAAAAAAAAAAAAAAAAAAAAAAAAAAAAAAAAAAAAAAAAAAAAAAAAAAAAAAAAAAAAAAAAAAAAAAAAAAAAAAAAAAAAAAAAAAAAAAAAAAAAAAAAAAAAAAAAAAAAAAAAAAAAAAAAAAAAAAAAAAAAAAAAAAAAAAAAAAAAAAAAAAAAAAAAAAAAAAAAAAAAAAAAAAAAAAAAAAAAAAAAAAAAAAAAAAAAAAAAAAAAAAAAAAAAAAAAAAAAAAAAAAAAAAAAAAAAAAAAAAAAAAAAAAAAAAAAAAAAAAAAAAAAAAAAAAAAAAAAAAAAAAAAAAAAAAAAAAAAAAAAAAAAAAAAAAAAAAAAAAAAAAAAAAAAAAAAAAAAAAAAAAAAAAAAAAAAAAAAAAAAAAAAAAAAAAAAAAAAAAAAAAAAAAAAAAAAAAAAAAAAAAAAAAAAAAAAAAAAAAAAAAAAAAAAAAAAAAAAAAAAAAAAAAAAAAAAAAAAAAAAAAAAAAAAAAAAAAAAAAAAAAAAAAAAAAAAAAAAAAAAAAAAAAAAAAAAAAAAAAAAAAAAAAAAAAAAAAAAAAAAAAAAAAAAAAAAAAAAAAAAAAAAAAAAAAAAAAAAAAAAAAAAAAAAAAAAAAAAAAAAAAAAAAAAAAAAAAAAAAAAAAAAAAAAAAAAAAAAAAAAAAAAAAAAAAAAAAAAAAAAAAAAAAAAAAAAAAAAAAAAAAAAAAAAAAAAAAAAAAAAAAAAAAAAAAAAAAAAAAAAAAAAAAAAAAAAAAAAAAAAAAAAAAAAAAAAAAAAAAAAAAAAAAAAAAAAAAAAAAAAAAAAAAAAAAAAAAAAAAAAAAAAAAAAAAAAAAAAAAAAAAAAAAAAAAAAAAAAAAAAAAAAAAAAAAAAAAAAAAAAAAAAAAAAAAAAAAAAAAAAAAAAAAAAAAAAAAAAAAAAAAAAAAAAAAAAAAAAAAAAAAAAAAAAAAAAAAAAAAAAAAAAAAAAAAAAAAAAAAAAAAAAAAAAAAAAAAAAAAAAAAAAAAAAAAAAAAAAAAAAAAAAAAAAAAAAAAAAAAAAAAAAAAAAAAAAAAAAAAAAAAAAAAAAAAAAAAAAAAAAAAAAAAAAAAAAAAAAAAAAAAAAAAAAAAAAAAAAAAAAAAAAAAAAAAAAAAAAAAAAAAAAAAAAAAAAAAAAAAAAAAAAAAAAAAAAAAAAAAAAAAAAAAAAAAAAAAAAAAAAAAAAAAAAAAAAAAAAAAAAAAAAAAAAAAAAAAAAAAAAAAAAAAAAAAAAAAAAAAAAAAAAAAAAAAAAAAAAAAAAAAAAAAAAAAAAAAAAAAAAAAAAAAAAAAAAAAAAAAAAAAAAAAAAAAAAAAAAAAAAAAAAAAAAAAAAAAAAAAAAAAAAAAAAAAAAAAAAAAAAAAAAAAAAAAAAAAAAAAAAAAAAAAAAAAAAAAAAAAAAAAAAAAAAAAAAAAAAAAAAAAAAAAAAAAAAAAAAAAAAAAAAAAAAAAAAAAAAAAAAAAAAAAAAAAAAAAAAAAAAAAAAAAAAAAAAAAAAAAAAAAAAAAAAAAAAAAAAAAAAAAAAAAAAAAAAAAAAAAAAAAAAAAAAAAAAAAAAAAAAAAAAAAAAAAAAAAAAAAAAAAAAAAAAAAAAAAAAAAAAAAAAAAAAAAAAAAAAAAAAAAAAAAAAAAAAAAAAAAAAAAAAAAAAAAAAAAAAAAAAAAAAAAAAAAAAAAAAAAAAAAAAAAAAAAAAAAAAAAAAAAAAAAAAAAAAAAAAAAAAAAAAAAAAAAAAAAAAAAAAAAAAAAAAAAAAAAAAAAAAAAAAAAAAAAAAAAAAAAAAAAAAAAAAAAAAAAAAAAAAAAAAAAAAAAAAAAAAAAAAAAAAAAAAAAAAAAAAAAAAAAAAAAAAAAAAAAAAAAAAAAAAAAAAAAAAAAAAAAAAAAAAAAAAAAAAAAAAAAAAAAAAAAAAAAAAAAAAAAAAAAAAAAAAAAAAAAAAAAAAAAAAAAAAAAAAAAAAAAAAAAAAAAAAAAAAAAAAAAAAAAAAAAAAAAAAAAAAAAAAAAAAAAAAAAAAAAAAAAAAAAAAAAAAAAAAAAAAAAAAAAAAAAAAAAAAAAAAAAAAAAAAAAAAAAAAAAAAAAAAAAAAAAAAAAAAAAAAAAAAAAAAAAAAAAAAAAAAAAAAAAAAAAAAAAAAAAAAAAAAAAAAAAAAAAAAAAAAAAAAAAAAAAAAAAAAAAAAAAAAAAAAAAAAAAAAAAAAAAAAAAAAAAAAAAAAAAAAAAAAAAAAAAAAAAAAAAAAAAAAAAAAAAAAAAAAAAAAAAAAAAAAAAAAAAAAAAAAAAAAAAAAAAAAAAAAAAAAAAAAAAAAAAAAAAAAAAAAAAAAAAAAAAAAAAAAAAAAAAAAAAAAAAAAAAAAAAAAAAAAAAAAAAAAAAAAAAAAAAAAAAAAAAAAAAAAAAAAAAAAAAAAAAAAAAAAAAAAAAAAAAAAAAAAAAAAAAAAAAAAAAAAAAAAAAAAAAAAAAAAAAAAAAAAAAAAAAAAAAAAAAAAAAAAAAAAAAAAAAAAAAAAAAAAAAAAAAAAAAAAAAAAAAAAAAAAAAAAAAAAAAAAAAAAAAAAAAAAAAAAAAAAAAAAAAAAAAAAAAAAAAAAAAAAAAAAAAAAAAAAAAAAAAAAAAAAAAAAAAAAAAAAAAAAAAAAAAAAAAAAAAAAAAAAAAAAAAAAAAAAAAAAAAAAAAAAAAAAAAAAAAAAAAAAAAAAAAAAAAAAAAAAAAAAAAAAAAAAAAAAAAAAAAAAAAAAAAAAAAAAAAAAAAAAAAAAAAAAAAAAAAAAAAAAAAAAAAAAAAAAAAAAAAAAAAAAAAAAAAAAAAAAAAAAAAAAAAAAAAAAAAAAAAAAAAAAAAAAAAAAAAAAAAAAAAAAAAAAAAAAAAAAAAAAAAAAAAAAAAAAAAAAAAAAAAAAAAAAAAAAAAAAAAAAAAAAAAAAAAAAAAAAAAAAAAAAAAAAAAAAAAAAAAAAAAAAAAAAAAAAAAAAAAAAAAAAAAAAAAAAAAAAAAAAAAAAAAAAAAAAAAAAAAAAAAAAAAAAAAAAAAAAAAAAAAAAAAAAAAAAAAAAAAAAAAAAAAAAAAAAAAAAAAAAAAAAAAAAAAAAAAAAAAAAAAAAAAAAAAAAAAAAAAAAAAAAAAAAAAAAAAAAAAAAAAAAAAAAAAAAAAAAAAAAAAAAAAAAAAAAAAAAAAAAAAAAAAAAAAAAAAAAAAAAAAAAAAAAAAAAAAAAAAAAAAAAAAAAAAAAAAAAAAAAAAAAAAAAAAAAAAAAAAAAAAAAAAAAAAAAAAAAAAAAAAAAAAAAAAAAAAAAAAAAAAAAAAAAAAAAAAAAAAAAAAAAAAAAAAAAAAAAAAAAAAAAAAAAAAAAAAAAAAAAAAAAAAAAAAAAAAAAAAAAAAAAAAAAAAAAAAAAAAAAAAAAAAAAAAAAAAAAAAAAAAAAAAAAAAAAAAAAAAAAAAAAAAAAAAAAAAAAAAAAAAAAAAAAAAAAAAAAAAAAAAAAAAAAAAAAAAAAAAAAAAAAAAAAAAAAAAAAAAAAAAAAAAAAAAAAAAAAAAAAAAAAAAAAAAAAAAAAAAAAAAAAAAAAAAAAAAAAAAAAAAAAAAAAAAAAAAAAAAAAAAAAAAAAAAAAAAAAAAAAAAAAAAAAAAAAAAAAAAAAAAAAAAAAAAAAAAAAAAAAAAAAAAAAAAAAAAAAAAAAAAAAAAAAAAAAAAAAAAAAAAAAAAAAAAAAAAAAAAAAAAAAAAAAAAAAAAAAAAAAAAAAAAAAAAAAAAAAAAAAAAAAAAAAAAAAAAAAAAAAAAAAAAAAAAAAAAAAAAAAAAAAAAAAAAAAAAAAAAAAAAAAAAAAAAAAAAAAAAAAAAAAAAAAAAAAAAAAAAAAAAAAAAAAAAAAAAAAAAAAAAAAAAAAAAAAAAAAAAAAAAAAAAAAAAAAAAAAAAAAAAAAAAAAAAAAAAAAAAAAAAAAAAAAAAAAAAAAAAAAAAAAAAAAAAAAAAAAAAAAAAAAAAAAAAAAAAAAAAAAAAAAAAAAAAAAAAAAAAAAAAAAAAAAAAAAAAAAAAAAAAAAAAAAAAAAAAAAAAAAAAAAAAAAAAAAAAAAAAAAAAAAAAAAAAAAAAAAAAAAAAAAAAAAAAAAAAAAAAAAAAAAAAAAAAAAAAAAAAAAAAAAAAAAAAAAAAAAAAAAAAAAAAAAAAAAAAAAAAAAAAAAAAAAAAAAAAAAAAAAAAAAAAAAAAAAAAAAAAAAAAAAAAAAAAAAAAAAAAAAAAAAAAAAAAAAAAAAAAAAAAAAAAAAAAAAAAAAAAAAAAAAAAAAAAAAAAAAAAAAAAAAAAAAAAAAAAAAAAAAAAAAAAAAAAAAAAAAAAAAAAAAAAAAAAAAAAAAAAAAAAAAAAAAAAAAAAAAAAAAAAAAAAAAAAAAAAAAAAAAAAAAAAAAAAAAAAAAAAAAAAAAAAAAAAAAAAAAAAAAAAAAAAAAAAAAAAAAAAAAAAAAAAAAAAAAAAAAAAAAAAAAAAAAAAAAAAAAAAAAAAAAAAAAAAAAAAAAAAAAAAAAAAAAAAAAAAAAAAAAAAAAAAAAAAAAAAAAAAAAAAAAAAAAAAAAAAAAAAAAAAAAAAAAAAAAAAAAAAAAAAAAAAAAAAAAAAAAAAAAAAAAAAAAAAAAAAAAAAAAAAAAAAAAAAAAAAAAAAAAAAAAAAAAAAAAAAAAAAAAAAAAAAAAAAAAAAAAAAAAAAAAAAAAAAAAAAAAAAAAAAAAAAAAAAAAAAAAAAAAAAAAAAAAAAAAAAAAAAAAAAAAAAAAAAAAAAAAAAAAAAAAAAAAAAAAAAAAAAAAAAAAAAAAAAAAAAAAAAAAAAAAAAAAAAAAAAAAAAAAAAAAAAAAAAAAAAAAAAAAAAAAAAAAAAAAAAAAAAAAAAAAAAAAAAAAAAAAAAAAAAAAAAAAAAAAAAAAAAAAAAAAAAAAAAAAAAAAAAAAAAAAAAAAAAAAAAAAAAAAAAAAAAAAAAAAAAAAAAAAAAAAAAAAAAAAAAAAAAAAAAAAAAAAAAAAAAAAAAAAAAAAAAAAAAAAAAAAAAAAAAAAAAAAAAAAAAAAAAAAAAAAAAAAAAAAAAAAAAAAAAAAAAAAAAAAAAAAAAAAAAAAAAAAAAAAAAAAAAAAAAAAAAAAAAAAAAAAAAAAAAAAAAAAAAAAAAAAAAAAAAAAAAAAAAAAAAAAAAAAAAAAAAAAAAAAAAAAAAAAAAAAAAAAAAAAAAAAAAAAAAAAAAAAAAAAAAAAAAAAAAAAAAAAAAAAAAAAAAAAAAAAAAAAAAAAAAAAAAAAAAAAAAAAAAAAAAAAAAAAAAAAAAAAAAAAAAAAAAAAAAAAAAAAAAAAAAAAAAAAAAAAAAAAAAAAAAAAAAAAAAAAAAAAAAAAAAAAAAAAAAAAAAAAAAAAAAAAAAAAAAAAAAAAAAAAAAAAAAAAAAAAAAAAAAAAAAAAAAAAAAAAAAAAAAAAAAAAAAAAAAAAAAAAAAAAAAAAAAAAAAAAAAAAAAAAAAAAAAAAAAAAAAAAAAAAAAAAAAAAAAAAAAAAAAAAAAAAAAAAAAAAAAAAAAAAAAAAAAAAAAAAAAAAAAAAAAAAAAAAAAAAAAAAAAAAAAAAAAAAAAAAAAAAAAAAAAAAAAAAAAAAAAAAAAAAAAAAAAAAAAAAAAAAAAAAAAAAAAAAAAAAAAAAAAAAAAAAAAAAAAAAAAAAAAAAAAAAAAAAAAAAAAAAAAAAAAAAAAAAAAAAAAAAAAAAAAAAAAAAAAAAAAAAAAAAAAAAAAAAAAAAAAAAAAAAAAAAAAAAAAAAAAAAAAAAAAAAAAAAAAAAAAAAAAAAAAAAAAAAAAAAAAAAAAAAAAAAAAAAAAAAAAAAAAAAAAAAAAAAAAAAAAAAAAAAAAAAAAAAAAAAAAAAAAAAAAAAAAAAAAAAAAAAAAAAAAAAAAAAAAAAAAAAAAAAAAAAAAAAAAAAAAAAAAAAAAAAAAAAAAAAAAAAAAAAAAAAAAAAAAAAAAAAAAAAAAAAAAAAAAAAAAAAAAAAAAAAAAAAAAAAAAAAAAAAAAAAAAAAAAAAAAAAAAAAAAAAAAAAAAAAAAAAAAAAAAAAAAAAAAAAAAAAAAAAAAAAAAAAAAAAAAAAAAAAAAAAAAAAAAAAAAAAAAAAAAAAAAAAAAAAAAAAAAAAAAAAAAAAAAAAAAAAAAAAAAAAAAAAAAAAAAAAAAAAAAAAAAAAAAAAAAAAAAAAAAAAAAAAAAAAAAAAAAAAAAAAAAAAAAAAAAAAAAAAAAAAAAAAAAAAAAAAAAAAAAAAAAAAAAAAAAAAAAAAAAAAAAAAAAAAAAAAAAAAAAAAAAAAAAAAAAAAAAAAAAAAAAAAAAAAAAAAAAAAAAAAAAAAAAAAAAAAAAAAAAAAAAAAAAAAAAAAAAAAAAAAAAAAAAAAAAAAAAAAAAAAAAAAAAAAAAAAAAAAAAAAAAAAAAAAAAAAAAAAAAAAAAAAAAAAAAAAAAAAAAAAAAAAAAAAAAAAAAAAAAAAAAAAAAAAAAAAAAAAAAAAAAAAAAAAAAAAAAAAAAAAAAAAAAAAAAAAAAAAAAAAAAAAAAAAAAAAAAAAAAAAAAAAAAAAAAAAAAAAAAAAAAAAAAAAAAAAAAAAAAAAAAAAAAAAAAAAAAAAAAAAAAAAAAAAAAAAAAAAAAAAAAAAAAAAAAAAAAAAAAAAAAAAAAAAAAAAAAAAAAAAAAAAAAAAAAAAAAAAAAAAAAAAAAAAAAAAAAAAAAAAAAAAAAAAAAAAAAAAAAAAAAAAAAAAAAAAAAAAAAAAAAAAAAAAAAAAAAAAAAAAAAAAAAAAAAAAAAAAAAAAAAAAAAAAAAAAAAAAAAAAAAAAAAAAAAAAAAAAAAAAAAAAAAAAAAAAAAAAAAAAAAAAAAAAAAAAAAAAAAAAAAAAAAAAAAAAAAAAAAAAAAAAAAAAAAAAAAAAAAAAAAAAAAAAAAAAAAAAAAAAAAAAAAAAAAAAAAAAAAAAAAAAAAAAAAAAAAAAAAAAAAAAAAAAAAAAAAAAAAAAAAAAAAAAAAAAAAAAAAAAAAAAAAAAAAAAAAAAAAAAAAAAAAAAAAAAAAAAAAAAAAAAAAAAAAAAAAAAAAAAAAAAAAAAAAAAAAAAAAAAAAAAAAAAAAAAAAAAAAAAAAAAAAAAAAAAAAAAAAAAAAAAAAAAAAAAAAAAAAAAAAAAAAAAAAAAAAAAAAAAAAAAAAAAAAAAAAAAAAAAAAAAAAAAAAAAAAAAAAAAAAAAAAAAAAAAAAAAAAAAAAAAAAAAAAAAAAAAAAAAAAAAAAAAAAAAAAAAAAAAAAAAAAAAAAAAAAAAAAAAAAAAAAAAAAAAAAAAAAAAAAAAAAAAAAAAAAAAAAAAAAAAAAAAAAAAAAAAAAAAAAAAAAAAAAAAAAAAAAAAAAAAAAAAAAAAAAAAAAAAAAAAAAAAAAAAAAAAAAAAAAAAAAAAAAAAAAAAAAAAAAAAAAAAAAAAAAAAAAAAAAAAAAAAAAAAAAAAAAAAAAAAAAAAAAAAAAAAAAAAAAAAAAAAAAAAAAAAAAAAAAAAAAAAAAAAAAAAAAAAAAAAAAAAAAAAAAAAAAAAAAAAAAAAAAAAAAAAAAAAAAAAAAAAAAAAAAAAAAAAAAAAAAAAAAAAAAAAAAAAAAAAAAAAAAAAAAAAAAAAAAAAAAAAAAAAAAAAAAAAAAAAAAAAAAAAAAAAAAAAAAAAAAAAAAAAAAAAAAAAAAAAAAAAAAAAAAAAAAAAAAAAAAAAAAAAAAAAAAAAAAAAAAAAAAAAAAAAAAAAAAAAAAAAAAAAAAAAAAAAAAAAAAAAAAAAAAAAAAAAAAAAAAAAAAAAAAAAAAAAAAAAAAAAAAAAAAAAAAAAAAAAAAAAAAAAAAAAAAAAAAAAAAAAAAAAAAAAAAAAAAAAAAAAAAAAAAAAAAAAAAAAAAAAAAAAAAAAAAAAAAAAAAAAAAAAAAAAAAAAAAAAAAAAAAAAAAAAAAAAAAAAAAAAAAAAAAAAAAAAAAAAAAAAAAAAAAAAAAAAAAAAAAAAAAAAAAAAAAAAAAAAAAAAAAAAAAAAAAAAAAAAAAAAAAAAAAAAAAAAAAAAAAAAAAAAAAAAAAAAAAAAAAAAAAAAAAAAAAAAAAAAAAAAAAAAAAAAAAAAAAAAAAAAAAAAAAAAAAAAAAAAAAAAAAAAAAAAAAAAAAAAAAAAAAAAAAAAAAAAAAAAAAAAAAAAAAAAAAAAAAAAAAAAAAAAAAAAAAAAAAAAAAAAAAAAAAAAAAAAAAAAAAAAAAAAAAAAAAAAAAAAAAAAAAAAAAAAAAAAAAAAAAAAAAAAAAAAAAAAAAAAAAAAAAAAAAAAAAAAAAAAAAAAAAAAAAAAAAAAAAAAAAAAAAAAAAAAAAAAAAAAAAAAAAAAAAAAAAAAAAAAAAAAAAAAAAAAAAAAAAAAAAAAAAAAAAAAAAAAAAAAAAAAAAAAAAAAAAAAAAAAAAAAAAAAAAAAAAAAAAAAAAAAAAAAAAAAAAAAAAAAAAAAAAAAAAAAAAAAAAAAAAAAAAAAAAAAAAAAAAAAAAAAAAAAAAAAAAAAAAAAAAAAAAAAAAAAAAAAAAAAAAAAAAAAAAAAAAAAAAAAAAAAAAAAAAAAAAAAAAAAAAAAAAAAAAAAAAAAAAAAAAAAAAAAAAAAAAAAAAAAAAAAAAAAAAAAAAAAAAAAAAAAAAAAAAAAAAAAAAAAAAAAAAAAAAAAAAAAAAAAAAAAAAAAAAAAAAAAAAAAAAAAAAAAAAAAAAAAAAAAAAAAAAAAAAAAAAAAAAAAAAAAAAAAAAAAAAAAAAAAAAAAAAAAAAAAAAAAAAAAAAAAAAAAAAAAAAAAAAAAAAAAAAAAAAAAAAAAAAAAAAAAAAAAAAAAAAAAAAAAAAAAAAAAAAAAAAAAAAAAAAAAAAAAAAAAAAAAAAAAAAAAAAAAAAAAAAAAAAAAAAAAAAAAAAAAAAAAAAAAAAAAAAAAAAAAAAAAAAAAAAAAAAAAAAAAAAAAAAAAAAAAAAAAAAAAAAAAAAAAAAAAAAAAAAAAAAAAAAAAAAAAAAAAAAAAAAAAAAAAAAAAAAAAAAAAAAAAAAAAAAAAAAAAAAAAAAAAAAAAAAAAAAAAAAAAAAAAAAAAAAAAAAAAAAAAAAAAAAAAAAAAAAAAAAAAAAAAAAAAAAAAAAAAAAAAAAAAAAAAAAAAAAAAAAAAAAAAAAAAAAAAAAAAAAAAAAAAAAAAAAAAAAAAAAAAAAAAAAAAAAAAAAAAAAAAAAAAAAAAAAAAAAAAAAAAAAAAAAAAAAAAAAAAAAAAAAAAAAAAAAAAAAAAAAAAAAAAAAAAAAAAAAAAAAAAAAAAAAAAAAAAAAAAAAAAAAAAAAAAAAAAAAAAAAAAAAAAAAAAAAAAAAAAAAAAAAAAAAAAAAAAAAAAAAAAAAAAAAAAAAAAAAAAAAAAAAAAAAAAAAAAAAAAAAAAAAAAAAAAAAAAAAAAAAAAAAAAAAAAAAAAAAAAAAAAAAAAAAAAAAAAAAAAAAAAAAAAAAAAAAAAAAAAAAAAAAAAAAAAAAAAAAAAAAAAAAAAAAAAAAAAAAAAAAAAAAAAAAAAAAAAAAAAAAAAAAAAAAAAAAAAAAAAAAAAAAAAAAAAAAAAAAAAAAAAAAAAAAAAAAAAAAAAAAAAAAAAAAAAAAAAAAAAAAAAAAAAAAAAAAAAAAAAAAAAAAAAAAAAAAAAAAAAAAAAAAAAAAAAAAAAAAAAAAAAAAAAAAAAAAAAAAAAAAAAAAAAAAAAAAAAAAAAAAAAAAAAAAAAAAAAAAAAAAAAAAAAAAAAAAAAAAAAAAAAAAAAAAAAAAAAAAAAAAAAAAAAAAAAAAAAAAAAAAAAAAAAAAAAAAAAAAAAAAAAAAAAAAAAAAAAAAAAAAAAAAAAAAAAAAAAAAAAAAAAAAAAAAAAAAAAAAAAAAAAAAAAAAAAAAAAAAAAAAAAAAAAAAAAAAAAAAAAAAAAAAAAAAAAAAAAAAAAAAAAAAAAAAAAAAAAAAAAAAAAAAAAAAAAAAAAAAAAAAAAAAAAAAAAAAAAAAAAAAAAAAAAAAAAAAAAAAAAAAAAAAAAAAAAAAAAAAAAAAAAAAAAAAAAAAAAAAAAAAAAAAAAAAAAAAAAAAAAAAAAAAAAAAAAAAAAAAAAAAAAAAAAAAAAAAAAAAAAAAAAAAAAAAAAAAAAAAAAAAAAAAAAAAAAAAAAAAAAAAAAAAAAAAAAAAAAAAAAAAAAAAAAAAAAAAAAAAAAAAAAAAAAAAAAAAAAAAAAAAAAAAAAAAAAAAAAAAAAAAAAAAAAAAAAAAAAAAAAAAAAAAAAAAAAAAAAAAAAAAAAAAAAAAAAAAAAAAAAAAAAAAAAAAAAAAAAAAAAAAAAAAAAAAAAAAAAAAAAAAAAAAAAAAAAAAAAAAAAAAAAAAAAAAAAAAAAAAAAAAAAAAAAAAAAAAAAAAAAAAAAAAAAAAAAAAAAAAAAAAAAAAAAAAAAAAAAAAAAAAAAAAAAAAAAAAAAAAAAAAAAAAAAAAAAAAAAAAAAAAAAAAAAAAAAAAAAAAAAAAAAAAAAAAAAAAAAAAAAAAAAAAAAAAAAAAAAAAAAAAAAAAAAAAAAAAAAAAAAAAAAAAAAAAAAAAAAAAAAAAAAAAAAAAAAAAAAAAAAAAAAAAAAAAAAAAAAAAAAAAAAAAAAAAAAAAAAAAAAAAAAAAAAAAAAAAAAAAAAAAAAAAAAAAAAAAAAAAAAAAAAAAAAAAAAAAAAAAAAAAAAAAAAAAAAAAAAAAAAAAAAAAAAAAAAAAAAAAAAAAAAAAAAAAAAAAAAAAAAAAAAAAAAAAAAAAAAAAAAAAAAAAAAAAAAAAAAAAAAAAAAAAAAAAAAAAAAAAAAAAAAAAAAAAAAAAAAAAAAAAAAAAAAAAAAAAAAAAAAAAAAAAAAAAAAAAAAAAAAAAAAAAAAAAAAAAAAAAAAAAAAAAAAAAAAAAAAAAAAAAAAAAAAAAAAAAAAAAAAAAAAAAAAAAAAAAAAAAAAAAAAAAAAAAAAAAAAAAAAAAAAAAAAAAAAAAAAAAAAAAAAAAAAAAAAAAAAAAAAAAAAAAAAAAAAAAAAAAAAAAAAAAAAAAAAAAAAAAAAAAAAAAAAAAAAAAAAAAAAAAAAAAAAAAAAAAAAAAAAAAAAAAAAAAAAAAAAAAAAAAAAAAAAAAAAAAAAAAAAAAAAAAAAAAAAAAAAAAAAAAAAAAAAAAAAAAAAAAAAAAAAAAAAAAAAAAAAAAAAAAAAAAAAAAAAAAAAAAAAAAAAAAAAAAAAAAAAAAAAAAAAAAAAAAAAAAAAAAAAAAAAAAAAAAAAAAAAAAAAAAAAAAAAAAAAAAAAAAAAAAAAAAAAAAAAAAAAAAAAAAAAAAAAAAAAAAAAAAAAAAAAAAAAAAAAAAAAAAAAAAAAAAAAAAAAAAAAAAAAAAAAAAAAAAAAAAAAAAAAAAAAAAAAAAAAAAAAAAAAAAAAAAAAAAAAAAAAAAAAAAAAAAAAAAAAAAAAAAAAAAAAAAAAAAAAAAAAAAAAAAAAAAAAAAAAAAAAAAAAAAAAAAAAAAAAAAAAAAAAAAAAAAAAAAAAAAAAAAAAAAAAAAAAAAAAAAAAAAAAAAAAAAAAAAAAAAAAAAAAAAAAAAAAAAAAAAAAAAAAAAAAAAAAAAAAAAAAAAAAAAAAAAAAAAAAAAAAAAAAAAAAAAAAAAAAAAAAAAAAAAAAAAAAAAAAAAAAAAAAAAAAAAAAAAAAAAAAAAAAAAAAAAAAAAAAAAAAAAAAAAAAAAAAAAAAAAAAAAAAAAAAAAAAAAAAAAAAAAAAAAAAAAAAAAAAAAAAAAAAAAAAAAAAAAAAAAAAAAAAAAAAAAAAAAAAAAAAAAAAAAAAAAAAAAAAAAAAAAAAAAAAAAAAAAAAAAAAAAAAAAAAAAAAAAAAAAAAAAAAAAAAAAAAAAAAAAAAAAAAAAAAAAAAAAAAAAAAAAAAAAAAAAAAAAAAAAAAAAAAAAAAAAAAAAAAAAAAAAAAAAAAAAAAAAAAAAAAAAAAAAAAAAAAAAAAAAAAAAAAAAAAAAAAAAAAAAAAAAAAAAAAAAAAAAAAAAAAAAAAAAAAAAAAAAAAAAAAAAAAAAAAAAAAAAAAAAAAAAAAAAAAAAAAAAAAAAAAAAAAAAAAAAAAAAAAAAAAAAAAAAAAAAAAAAAAAAAAAAAAAAAAAAAAAAAAAAAAAAAAAAAAAAAAAAAAAAAAAAAAAAAAAAAAAAAAAAAAAAAAAAAAAAAAAAAAAAAAAAAAAAAAAAAAAAAAAAAAAAAAAAAAAAAAAAAAAAAAAAAAAAAAAAAAAAAAAAAAAAAAAAAAAAAAAAAAAAAAAAAAAAAAAAAAAAAAAAAAAAAAAAAAAAAAAAAAAAAAAAAAAAAAAAAAAAAAAAAAAAAAAAAAAAAAAAAAAAAAAAAAAAAAAAAAAAAAAAAAAAAAAAAAAAAAAAAAAAAAAAAAAAAAAAAAAAAAAAAAAAAAAAAAAAAAAAAAAAAAAAAAAAAAAAAAAAAAAAAAAAAAAAAAAAAAAAAAAAAAAAAAAAAAAAAAAAAAAAAAAAAAAAAAAAAAAAAAAAAAAAAAAAAAAAAAAAAAAAAAAAAAAAAAAAAAAAAAAAAAAAAAAAAAAAAAAAAAAAAAAAAAAAAAAAAAAAAAAAAAAAAAAAAAAAAAAAAAAAAAAAAAAAAAAAAAAAAAAAAAAAAAAAAAAAAAAAAAAAAAAAAAAAAAAAAAAAAAAAAAAAAAAAAAAAAAAAAAAAAAAAAAAAAAAAAAAAAAAAAAAAAAAAAAAAAAAAAAAAAAAAAAAAAAAAAAAAAAAAAAAAAAAAAAAAAAAAAAAAAAAAAAAAAAAAAAAAAAAAAAAAAAAAAAAAAAAAAAAAAAAAAAAAAAAAAAAAAAAAAAAAAAAAAAAAAAAAAAAAAAAAAAAAAAAAAAAAAAAAAAAAAAAAAAAAAAAAAAAAAAAAAAAAAAAAAAAAAAAAAAAAAAAAAAAAAAAAAAAAAAAAAAAAAAAAAAAAAAAAAAAAAAAAAAAAAAAAAAAAAAAAAAAAAAAAAAAAAAAAAAAAAAAAAAAAAAAAAAAAAAAAAAAAAAAAAAAAAAAAAAAAAAAAAAAAAAAAAAAAAAAAAAAAAAAAAAAAAAAAAAAAAAAAAAAAAAAAAAAAAAAAAAAAAAAAAAAAAAAAAAAAAAAAAAAAAAAAAAAAAAAAAAAAAAAAAAAAAAAAAAAAAAAAAAAAAAAAAAAAAAAAAAAAAAAAAAAAAAAAAAAAAAAAAAAAAAAAAAAAAAAAAAAAAAAAAAAAAAAAAAAAAAAAAAAAAAAAAAAAAAAAAAAAAAAAAAAAAAAAAAAAAAAAAAAAAAAAAAAAAAAAAAAAAAAAAAAAAAAAAAAAAAAAAAAAAAAAAAAAAAAAAAAAAAAAAAAAAAAAAAAAAAAAAAAAAAAAAAAAAAAAAAAAAAAAAAAAAAAAAAAAAAAAAAAAAAAAAAAAAAAAAAAAAAAAAAAAAAAAAAAAAAAAAAAAAAAAAAAAAAAAAAAAAAAAAAAAAAAAAAAAAAAAAAAAAAAAAAAAAAAAAAAAAAAAAAAAAAAAAAAAAAAAAAAAAAAAAAAAAAAAAAAAAAAAAAAAAAAAAAAAAAAAAAAAAAAAAAAAAAAAAAAAAAAAAAAAAAAAAAAAAAAAAAAAAAAAAAAAAAAAAAAAAAAAAAAAAAAAAAAAAAAAAAAAAAAAAAAAAAAAAAAAAAAAAAAAAAAAAAAAAAAAAAAAAAAAAAAAAAAAAAAAAAAAAAAAAAAAAAAAAAAAAAAAAAAAAAAAAAAAAAAAAAAAAAAAAAAAAAAAAAAAAAAAAAAAAAAAAAAAAAAAAAAAAAAAAAAAAAAAAAAAAAAAAAAAAAAAAAAAAAAAAAAAAAAAAAAAAAAAAAAAAAAAAAAAAAAAAAAAAAAAAAAAAAAAAAAAAAAAAAAAAAAAAAAAAAAAAAAAAAAAAAAAAAAAAAAAAAAAAAAAAAAAAAAAAAAAAAAAAAAAAAAAAAAAAAAAAAAAAAAAAAAAAAAAAAAAAAAAAAAAAAAAAAAAAAAAAAAAAAAAAAAAAAAAAAAAAAAAAAAAAAAAAAAAAAAAAAAAAAAAAAAAAAAAAAAAAAAAAAAAAAAAAAAAAAAAAAAAAAAAAAAAAAAAAAAAAAAAAAAAAAAAAAAAAAAAAAAAAAAAAAAAAAAAAAAAAAAAAAAAAAAAAAAAAAAAAAAAAAAAAAAAAAAAAAAAAAAAAAAAAAAAAAAAAAAAAAAAAAAAAAAAAAAAAAAAAAAAAAAAAAAAAAAAAAAAAAAAAAAAAAAAAAAAAAAAAAAAAAAAAAAAAAAAAAAAAAAAAAAAAAAAAAAAAAAAAAAAAAAAAAAAAAAAAAAAAAAAAAAAAAAAAAAAAAAAAAAAAAAAAAAAAAAAAAAAAAAAAAAAAAAAAAAAAAAAAAAAAAAAAAAAAAAAAAAAAAAAAAAAAAAAAAAAAAAAAAAAAAAAAAAAAAAAAAAAAAAAAAAAAAAAAAAAAAAAAAAAAAAAAAAAAAAAAAAAAAAAAAAAAAAAAAAAAAAAAAAAAAAAAAAAAAAAAAAAAAAAAAAAAAAAAAAAAAAAAAAAAAAAAAAAAAAAAAAAAAAAAAAAAAAAAAAAAAAAAAAAAAAAAAAAAAAAAAAAAAAAAAAAAAAAAAAAAAAAAAAAAAAAAAAAAAAAAAAAAAAAAAAAAAAAAAAAAAAAAAAAAAAAAAAAAAAAAAAAAAAAAAAAAAAAAAAAAAAAAAAAAAAAAAAAAAAAAAAAAAAAAAAAAAAAAAAAAAAAAAAAAAAAAAAAAAAAAAAAAAAAAAAAAAAAAAAAAAAAAAAAAAAAAAAAAAAAAAAAAAAAAAAAAAAAAAAAAAAAAAAAAAAAAAAAAAAAAAAAAAAAAAAAAAAAAAAAAAAAAAAAAAAAAAAAAAAAAAAAAAAAAAAAAAAAAAAAAAAAAAAAAAAAAAAAAAAAAAAAAAAAAAAAAAAAAAAAAAAAAAAAAAAAAAAAAAAAAAAAAAAAAAAAAAAAAAAAAAAAAAAAAAAAAAAAAAAAAAAAAAAAAAAAAAAAAAAAAAAAAAAAAAAAAAAAAAAAAAAAAAAAAAAAAAAAAAAAAAAAAAAAAAAAAAAAAAAAAAAAAAAAAAAAAAAAAAAAAAAAAAAAAAAAAAAAAAAAAAAAAAAAAAAAAAAAAAAAAAAAAAAAAAAAAAAAAAAAAAAAAAAAAAAAAAAAAAAAAAAAAAAAAAAAAAAAAAAAAAAAAAAAAAAAAAAAAAAAAAAAAAAAAAAAAAAAAAAAAAAAAAAAAAAAAAAAAAAAAAAAAAAAAAAAAAAAAAAAAAAAAAAAAAAAAAAAAAAAAAAAAAAAAAAAAAAAAAAAAAAAAAAAAAAAAAAAAAAAAAAAAAAAAAAAAAAAAAAAAAAAAAAAAAAAAAAAAAAAAAAAAAAAAAAAAAAAAAAAAAAAAAAAAAAAAAAAAAAAAAAAAAAAAAAAAAAAAAAAAAAAAAAAAAAAAAAAAAAAAAAAAAAAAAAAAAAAAAAAAAAAAAAAAAAAAAAAAAAAAAAAAAAAAAAAAAAAAAAAAAAAAAAAAAAAAAAAAAAAAAAAAAAAAAAAAAAAAAAAAAAAAAAAAAAAAAAAAAAAAAAAAAAAAAAAAAAAAAAAAAAAAAAAAAAAAAAAAAAAAAAAAAAAAAAAAAAAAAAAAAAAAAAAAAAAAAAAAAAAAAAAAAAAAAAAAAAAAAAAAAAAAAAAAAAAAAAAAAAAAAAAAAAAAAAAAAAAAAAAAAAAAAAAAAAAAAAAAAAAAAAAAAAAAAAAAAAAAAAAAAAAAAAAAAAAAAAAAAAAAAAAAAAAAAAAAAAAAAAAAAAAAAAAAAAAAAAAAAAAAAAAAAAAAAAAAAAAAAAAAAAAAAAAAAAAAAAAAAAAAAAAAAAAAAAAAAAAAAAAAAAAAAAAAAAAAAAAAAAAAAAAAAAAAAAAAAAAAAAAAAAAAAAAAAAAAAAAAAAAAAAAAAAAAAAAAAAAAAAAAAAAAAAAAAAAAAAAAAAAAAAAAAAAAAAAAAAAAAAAAAAAAAAAAAAAAAAAAAAAAAAAAAAAAAAAAAAAAAAAAAAAAAAAAAAAAAAAAAAAAAAAAAAAAAAAAAAAAAAAAAAAAAAAAAAAAAAAAAAAAAAAAAAAAAAAAAAAAAAAAAAAAAAAAAAAAAAAAAAAAAAAAAAAAAAAAAAAAAAAAAAAAAAAAAAAAAAAAAAAAAAAAAAAAAAAAAAAAAAAAAAAAAAAAAAAAAAAAAAAAAAAAAAAAAAAAAAAAAAAAAAAAAAAAAAAAAAAAAAAAAAAAAAAAAAAAAAAAAAAAAAAAAAAAAAAAAAAAAAAAAAAAAAAAAAAAAAAAAAAAAAAAAAAAAAAAAAAAAAAAAAAAAAAAAAAAAAAAAAAAAAAAAAAAAAAAAAAAAAAAAAAAAAAAAAAAAAAAAAAAAAAAAAAAAAAAAAAAAAAAAAAAAAAAAAAAAAAAAAAAAAAAAAAAAAAAAAAAAAAAAAAAAAAAAAAAAAAAAAAAAAAAAAAAAAAAAAAAAAAAAAAAAAAAAAAAAAAAAAAAAAAAAAAAAAAAAAAAAAAAAAAAAAAAAAAAAAAAAAAAAAAAAAAAAAAAAAAAAAAAAAAAAAAAAAAAAAAAAAAAAAAAAAAAAAAAAAAAAAAAAAAAAAAAAAAAAAAAAAAAAAAAAAAAAAAAAAAAAAAAAAAAAAAAAAAAAAAAAAAAAAAAAAAAAAAAAAAAAAAAAAAAAAAAAAAAAAAAAAAAAAAAAAAAAAAAAAAAAAAAAAAAAAAAAAAAAAAAAAAAAAAAAAAAAAAAAAAAAAAAAAAAAAAAAAAAAAAAAAAAAAAAAAAAAAAAAAAAAAAAAAAAAAAAAAAAAAAAAAAAAAAAAAAAAAAAAAAAAAAAAAAAAAAAAAAAAAAAAAAAAAAAAAAAAAAAAAAAAAAAAAAAAAAAAAAAAAAAAAAAAAAAAAAAAAA
Organism: Capsicum baccatum var. pendulum; assembly: GCA_030864225.1. Classification (NCBI taxonomy): domain Eukaryota; kingdom Viridiplantae; phylum Streptophyta; class Magnoliopsida; order Solanales; family Solanaceae; genus Capsicum; species Capsicum baccatum. The sequence goes on along the minus strand of JAQZCD010000098.1, from coordinate 130,726 downwards.
AAAAAAAAAAAAAAAAAAAAAAAAAAAAAAAAAAAAAAAAAAAAAAAAAAAAAAAAAAAAAAAAAAAAAAAAAAAAAAAAAAAAAAAAAAAAAAAAAAAAAAAAAAAAAAAAAAAAAAAAAAAAAAAAAAAAAAAAAAAAAAAAAAAAAAAAAAAAAAAAAAAAAAAAAAAAAAAAAAAAAAAAAAAAAAAAAAAAAAAAAAAAAAAAAAAAAAAAAAAAAAAAAAAAAAAAAAAAAAAAAAAAAAAAAAAAAAAAAAAAAAAAAAAAAAAAAAAAAAAAAAAAAAAAAAAAAAAAAAAAAAAAAAAAAAAAAAAAAAAAAAAAAAAAAAAAAAAAAAAAAAAAAAAAAAAAAAAAAAAAAAAAAAAAAAAAAAAAAAAAAAAAAAAAAAAAAAAAAAAAAAAAAAAAAAAAAAAAAAAAAAAAAAAAAAAAAAAAAAAAAAAAAAAAAAAAAAAAAAAAAAAAAAAAAAAAAAAAAAAAAAAAAAAAAAAAAAAAAAAAAAAAAAAAAAAAAAAAAAAAAAAAAAAAAAAAAAAAAAAAAAAAAAAAAAAAAAAAAAAAAAAAAAAAAAAAAAAAAAAAAAAAAAAAAAAAAAAAAAAAAAAAAAAAAAAAAAAAAAAAAAAAAAAAAAAAAAAAAAAAAAAAAAAAAAAAAAAAAAAAAAAAAAAAAAAAAAAAAAAAAAAAAAAAAAAAAAAAAAAAAAAAAAAAAAAAAAAAAAAAAAAAAAAAAAAAAAAAAAAAAAAAAAAAAAAAAAAAAAAAAAAAAAAAAAAAAAAAAAAAAAAAAAAAAAAAAAAAAAAAAAAAAAAAAAAAAAAAAAAAAAAAAAAAAAAAAAAAAAAAAAAAAAAAAAAAAAAAAAAAAAAAAAAAAAAAAAAAAAAAAAAAAAAAAAAAAAAAAAAAAAAAAAAAAAAAAAAAAAAAAAAAAAAAAAAAAAAAAAAAAAAAAAAAAAAAAAAAAAAAAAAAAAAAAAAAAAAAAAAAAAAAAAAAAAAAAAAAAAAAAAAAAAAAAAAAAAAAAAAAAAAAAAAAAAAAAAAAAAAAAAAAAAAAAAAAAAAAAAAAAAAAAAAAAAAAAAAAAAAAAAAAAAAAAAAAAAAAAAAAAAAAAAAAAAAAAAAAAAAAAAAAAAAAAAAAAAAAAAAAAAAAAAAAAAAAAAAAAAAAAAAAAAAAAAAAAAAAAAAAAAAAAAAAAAAAAAAAAAAAAAAAAAAAAAAAAAAAAAAAAAAAAAAAAAAAAAAAAAAAAAAAAAAAAAAAAAAAAAAAAAAAAAAAAAAAAAAAAAAAAAAAAAAAAAAAAAAAAAAAAAAAAAAAAAAAAAAAAAAAAAAAAAAAAAAAAAAAAAAAAAAAAAAAAAAAAAAAAAAAAAAAAAAAAAAAAAAAAAAAAAAAAAAAAAAAAAAAAAAAAAAAAAAAAAAAAAAAAAAAAAAAAAAAAAAAAAAAAAAAAAAAAAAAAAAAAAAAAAAAAAAAAAAAAAAAAAAAAAAAAAAAAAAAAAAAAAAAAAAAAAAAAAAAAAAAAAAAAAAAAAAAAAAAAAAAAAAAAAAAAAAAAAAAAAAAAAAAAAAAAAAAAAAAAAAAAAAAAAAAAAAAAAAAAAAAAAAAAAAAAAAAAAAAAAAAAAAAAAAAAAAAAAAAAAAAAAAAAAAAAAAAAAAAAAAAAAAAAAAAAAAAAAAAAAAAAAAAAAAAAAAAAAAAAAAAAAAAAAAAAAAAAAAAAAAAAAAAAAAAAAAAAAAAAAAAAAAAAAAAAAAAAAAAAAAAAAAAAAAAAAAAAAAAAAAAAAAAAAAAAAAAAAAAAAAAAAAAAAAAAAAAAAAAAAAAAAAAAAAAAAAAAAAAAAAAAAAAAAAAAAAAAAAAAAAAAAAAAAAAAAAAAAAAAAAAAAAAAAAAAAAAAAAAAAAAAAAAAAAAAAAAAAAAAAAAAAAAAAAAAAAAAAAAAAAAAAAAAAAAAAAAAAAAAAAAAAAAAAAAAAAAAAAAAAAAAAAAAAAAAAAAAAAAAAAAAAAAAAAAAAAAAAAAAAAAAAAAAAAAAAAAAAAAAAAAAAAAAAAAAAAAAAAAAAAAAAAAAAAAAAAAAAAAAAAAAAAAAAAAAAAAAAAAAAAAAAAAAAAAAAAAAAAAAAAAAAAAAAAAAAAAAAAAAAAAAAAAAAAAAAAAAAAAAAAAAAAAAAAAAAAAAAAAAAAAAAAAAAAAAAAAAAAAAAAAAAAAAAAAAAAAAAAAAAAAAAAAAAAAAAAAAAAAAAAAAAAAAAAAAAAAAAAAAAAAAAAAAAAAAAAAAAAAAAAAAAAAAAAAAAAAAAAAAAAAAAAAAAAAAAAAAAAAAAAAAAAAAAAAAAAAAAAAAAAAAAAAAAAAAAAAAAAAAAAAAAAAAAAAAAAAAAAAAAAAAAAAAAAAAAAAAAAAAAAAAAAAAAAAAAAAAAAAAAAAAAAAAAAAAAAAAAAAAAAAAAAAAAAAAAAAAAAAAAAAAAAAAAAAAAAAAAAAAAAAAAAAAAAAAAAAAAAAAAAAAAAAAAAAAAAAAAAAAAAAAAAAAAAAAAAAAAAAAAAAAAAAAAAAAAAAAAAAAAAAAAAAAAAAAAAAAAAAAAAAAAAAAAAAAAAAAAAAAAAAAAAAAAAAAAAAAAAAAAAAAAAAAAAAAAAAAAAAAAAAAAAAAAAAAAAAAAAAAAAAAAAAAAAAAAAAAAAAAAAAAAAAAAAAAAAAAAAAAAAAAAAAAAAAAAAAAAAAAAAAAAAAAAAAAAAAAAAAAAAAAAAAAAAAAAAAAAAAAAAAAAAAAAAAAAAAAAAAAAAAAAAAAAAAAAAAAAAAAAAAAAAAAAAAAAAAAAAAAAAAAAAAAAAAAAAAAAAAAAAAAAAAAAAAAAAAAAAAAAAAAAAAAAAAAAAAAAAAAAAAAAAAAAAAAAAAAAAAAAAAAAAAAAAAAAAAAAAAAAAAAAAAAAAAAAAAAAAAAAAAAAAAAAAAAAAAAAAAAAAAAAAAAAAAAAAAAAAAAAAAAAAAAAAAAAAAAAAAAAAAAAAAAAAAAAAAAAAAAAAAAAAAAAAAAAAAAAAAAAAAAAAAAAAAAAAAAAAAAAAAAAAAAAAAAAAAAAAAAAAAAAAAAAAAAAAAAAAAAAAAAAAAAAAAAAAAAAAAAAAAAAAAAAAAAAAAAAAAAAAAAAAAAAAAAAAAAAAAAAAAAAAAAAAAAAAAAAAAAAAAAAAAAAAAAAAAAAAAAAAAAAAAAAAAAAAAAAAAAAAAAAAAAAAAAAAAAAAAAAAAAAAAAAAAAAAAAAAAAAAAAAAAAAAAAAAAAAAAAAAAAAAAAAAAAAAAAAAAAAAAAAAAAAAAAAAAAAAAAAAAAAAAAAAAAAAAAAAAAAAAAAAAAAAAAAAAAAAAAAAAAAAAAAAAAAAAAAAAAAAAAAAAAAAAAAAAAAAAAAAAAAAAAAAAAAAAAAAAAAAAAAAAAAAAAAAAAAAAAAAAAAAAAAAAAAAAAAAAAAAAAAAAAAAAAAAAAAAAAAAAAAAAAAAAAAAAAAAAAAAAAAAAAAAAAAAAAAAAAAAAAAAAAAAAAAAAAAAAAAAAAAAAAAAAAAAAAAAAAAAAAAAAAAAAAAAAAAAAAAAAAAAAAAAAAAAAAAAAAAAAAAAAAAAAAAAAAAAAAAAAAAAAAAAAAAAAAAAAAAAAAAAAAAAAAAAAAAAAAAAAAAAAAAAAAAAAAAAAAAAAAAAAAAAAAAAAAAAAAAAAAAAAAAAAAAAAAAAAAAAAAAAAAAAAAAAAAAAAAAAAAAAAAAAAAAAAAAAAAAAAAAAAAAAAAAAAAAAAAAAAAAAAAAAAAAAAAAAAAAAAAAAAAAAAAAAAAAAAAAAAAAAAAAAAAAAAAAAAAAAAAAAAAAAAAAAAAAAAAAAAAAAAAAAAAAAAAAAAAAAAAAAAAAAAAAAAAAAAAAAAAAAAAAAAAAAAAAAAAAAAAAAAAAAAAAAAAAAAAAAAAAAAAAAAAAAAAAAAAAAAAAAAAAAAAAAAAAAAAAAAAAAAAAAAAAAAAAAAAAAAAAAAAAAAAAAAAAAAAAAAAAAAAAAAAAAAAAAAAAAAAAAAAAAAAAAAAAAAAAAAAAAAAAAAAAAAAAAAAAAAAAAAAAAAAAAAAAAAAAAAAAAAAAAAAAAAAAAAAAAAAAAAAAAAAAAAAAAAAAAAAAAAAAAAAAAAAAAAAAAAAAAAAAAAAAAAAAAAAAAAAAAAAAAAAAAAAAAAAAAAAAAAAAAAAAAAAAAAAAAAAAAAAAAAAAAAAAAAAAAAAAAAAAAAAAAAAAAAAAAAAAAAAAAAAAAAAAAAAAAAAAAAAAAAAAAAAAAAAAAAAAAAAAAAAAAAAAAAAAAAAAAAAAAAAAAAAAAAAAAAAAAAAAAAAAAAAAAAAAAAAAAAAAAAAAAAAAAAAAAAAAAAAAAAAAAAAAAAAAAAAAAAAAAAAAAAAAAAAAAAAAAAAAAAAAAAAAAAAAAAAAAAAAAAAAAAAAAAAAAAAAAAAAAAAAAAAAAAAAAAAAAAAAAAAAAAAAAAAAAAAAAAAAAAAAAAAAAAAAAAAAAAAAAAAAAAAAAAAAAAAAAAAAAAAAAAAAAAAAAAAAAAAAAAAAAAAAAAAAAAAAAAAAAAAAAAAAAAAAAAAAAAAAAAAAAAAAAAAAAAAAAAAAAAAAAAAAAAAAAAAAAAAAAAAAAAAAAAAAAAAAAAAAAAAAAAAAAAAAAAAAAAAAAAAAAAAAAAAAAAAAAAAAAAAAAAAAAAAAAAAAAAAAAAAAAAAAAAAAAAAAAAAAAAAAAAAAAAAAAAAAAAAAAAAAAAAAAAAAAAAAAAAAAAAAAAAAAAAAAAAAAAAAAAAAAAAAAAAAAAAAAAAAAAAAAAAAAAAAAAAAAAAAAAAAAAAAAAAAAAAAAAAAAAAAAAAAAAAAAAAAAAAAAAAAAAAAAAAAAAAAAAAAAAAAAAAAAAAAAAAAAAAAAAAAAAAAAAAAAAAAAAAAAAAAAAAAAAAAAAAAAAAAAAAAAAAAAAAAAAAAAAAAAAAAAAAAAAAAAAAAAAAAAAAAAAAAAAAAAAAAAAAAAAAAAAAAAAAAAAAAAAAAAAAAAAAAAAAAAAAAAAAAAAAAAAAAAAAAAAAAAAAAAAAAAAAAAAAAAAAAAAAAAAAAAAAAAAAAAAAAAAAAAAAAAAAAAAAAAAAAAAAAAAAAAAAAAAAAAAAAAAAAAAAAAAAAAAAAAAAAAAAAAAAAAAAAAAAAAAAAAAAAAAAAAAAAAAAAAAAAAAAAAAAAAAAAAAAAAAAAAAAAAAAAAAAAAAAAAAAAAAAAAAAAAAAAAAAAAAAAAAAAAAAAAAAAAAAAAAAAAAAAAAAAAAAAAAAAAAAAAAAAAAAAAAAAAAAAAAAAAAAAAAAAAAAAAAAAAAAAAAAAAAAAAAAAAAAAAAAAAAAAAAAAAAAAAAAAAAAAAAAAAAAAAAAAAAAAAAAAAAAAAAAAAAAAAAAAAAAAAAAAAAAAAAAAAAAAAAAAAAAAAAAAAAAAAAAAAAAAAAAAAAAAAAAAAAAAAAAAAAAAAAAAAAAAAAAAAAAAAAAAAAAAAAAAAAAAAAAAAAAAAAAAAAAAAAAAAAAAAAAAAAAAAAAAAAAAAAAAAAAAAAAAAAAAAAAAAAAAAAAAAAAAAAAAAAAAAAAAAAAAAAAAAAAAAAAAAAAAAAAAAAAAAAAAAAAAAAAAAAAAAAAAAAAAAAAAAAAAAAAAAAAAAAAAAAAAAAAAAAAAAAAAAAAAAAAAAAAAAAAAAAAAAAAAAAAAAAAAAAAAAAAAAAAAAAAAAAAAAAAAAAAAAAAAAAAAAAAAAAAAAAAAAAAAAAAAAAAAAAAAAAAAAAAAAAAAAAAAAAAAAAAAAAAAAAAAAAAAAAAAAAAAAAAAAAAAAAAAAAAAAAAAAAAAAAAAAAAAAAAAAAAAAAAAAAAAAAAAAAAAAAAAAAAAAAAAAAAAAAAAAAAAAAAAAAAAAAAAAAAAAAAAAAAAAAAAAAAAAAAAAAAAAAAAAAAAAAAAAAAAAAAAAAAAAAAAAAAAAAAAAAAAAAAAAAAAAAAAAAAAAAAAAAAAAAAAAAAAAAAAAAAAAAAAAAAAAAAAAAAAAAAAAAAAAAAAAAAAAAAAAAAAAAAAAAAAAAAAAAAAAAAAAAAAAAAAAAAAAAAAAAAAAAAAAAAAAAAAAAAAAAAAAAAAAAAAAAAAAAAAAAAAAAAAAAAAAAAAAAAAAAAAAAAAAAAAAAAAAAAAAAAAAAAAAAAAAAAAAAAAAAAAAAAAAAAAAAAAAAAAAAAAAAAAAAAAAAAAAAAAAAAAAAAAAAAAAAAAAAAAAAAAAAAAAAAAAAAAAAAAAAAAAAAAAAAAAAAAAAAAAAAAAAAAAAAAAAAAAAAAAAAAAAAAAAAAAAAAAAAAAAAAAAAAAAAAAAAAAAAAAAAAAAAAAAAAAAAAAAAAAAAAAAAAAAAAAAAAAAAAAAAAAAAAAAAAAAAAAAAAAAAAAAAAAAAAAAAAAAAAAAAAAAAAAAAAAAAAAAAAAAAAAAAAAAAAAAAAAAAAAAAAAAAAAAAAAAAAAAAAAAAAAAAAAAAAAAAAAAAAAAAAAAAAAAAAAAAAAAAAAAAAAAAAAAAAAAAAAAAAAAAAAAAAAAAAAAAAAAAAAAAAAAAAAAAAAAAAAAAAAAAAAAAAAAAAAAAAAAAAAAAAAAAAAAAAAAAAAAAAAAAAAAAAAAAAAAAAAAAAAAAAAAAAAAAAAAAAAAAAAAAAAAAAAAAAAAAAAAAAAAAAAAAAAAAAAAAAAAAAAAAAAAAAAAAAAAAAAAAAAAAAAAAAAAAAAAAAAAAAAAAAAAAAAAAAAAAAAAAAAAAAAAAAAAAAAAAAAAAAAAAAAAAAAAAAAAAAAAAAAAAAAAAAAAAAAAAAAAAAAAAAAAAAAAAAAAAAAAAAAAAAAAAAAAAAAAAAAAAAAAAAAAAAAAAAAAAAAAAAAAAAAAAAAAAAAAAAAAAAAAAAAAAAAAAAAAAAAAAAAAAAAAAAAAAAAAAAAAAAAAAAAAAAAAAAAAAAAAAAAAAAAAAAAAAAAAAAAAAAAAAAAAAAAAAAAAAAAAAAAAAAAAAAAAAAAAAAAAAAAAAAAAAAAAAAAAAAAAAAAAAAAAAAAAAAAAAAAAAAAAAAAAAAAAAAAAAAAAAAAAAAAAAAAAAAAAAAAAAAAAAAAAAAAAAAAAAAAAAAAAAAAAAAAAAAAAAAAAAAAAAAAAAAAAAAAAAAAAAAAAAAAAAAAAAAAAAAAAAAAAAAAAAAAAAAAAAAAAAAAAAAAAAAAAAAAAAAAAAAAAAAAAAAAAAAAAAAAAAAAAAAAAAAAAAAAAAAAAAAAAAAAAAAAAAAAAAAAAAAAAAAAAAAAAAAAAAAAAAAAAAAAAAAAAAAAAAAAAAAAAAAAAAAAAAAAAAAAAAAAAAAAAAAAAAAAAAAAAAAAAAAAAAAAAAAAAAAAAAAAAAAAAAAAAAAAAAAAAAAAAAAAAAAAAAAAAAAAAAAAAAAAAAAAAAAAAAAAAAAAAAAAAAAAAAAAAAAAAAAAAAAAAAAAAAAAAAAAAAAAAAAAAAAAAAAAAAAAAAAAAAAAAAAAAAAAAAAAAAAAAAAAAAAAAAAAAAAAAAAAAAAAAAAAAAAAAAAAAAAAAAAAAAAAAAAAAAAAAAAAAAAAAAAAAAAAAAAAAAAAAAAAAAAAAAAAAAAAAAAAAAAAAAAAAAAAAAAAAAAAAAAAAAAAAAAAAAAAAAAAAAAAAAAAAAAAAAAAAAAAAAAAAAAAAAAAAAAAAAAAAAAAAAAAAAAAAAAAAAAAAAAAAAAAAAAAAAAAAAAAAAAAAAAAAAAAAAAAAAAAAAAAAAAAAAAAAAAAAAAAAAAAAAAAAAAAAAAAAAAAAAAAAAAAAAAAAAAAAAAAAAAAAAAAAAAAAAAAAAAAAAAAAAAAAAAAAAAAAAAAAAAAAAAAAAAAAAAAAAAAAAAAAAAAAAAAAAAAAAAAAAAAAAAAAAAAAAAAAAAAAAAAAAAAAAAAAAAAAAAAAAAAAAAAAAAAAAAAAAAAAAAAAAAAAAAAAAAAAAAAAAAAAAAAAAAAAAAAAAAAAAAAAAAAAAAAAAAAAAAAAAAAAAAAAAAAAAAAAAAAAAAAAAAAAAAAAAAAAAAAAAAAAAAAAAAAAAAAAAAAAAAAAAAAAAAAAAAAAAAAAAAAAAAAAAAAAAAAAAAAAAAAAAAAAAAAAAAAAAAAAAAAAAAAAAAAAAAAAAAAAAAAAAAAAAAAAAAAAAAAAAAAAAAAAAAAAAAAAAAAAAAAAAAAAAAAAAAAAAAAAAAAAAAAAAAAAAAAAAAAAAAAAAAAAAAAAAAAAAAAAAAAAAAAAAAAAAAAAAAAAAAAAAAAAAAAAAAAAAAAAAAAAAAAAAAAAAAAAAAAAAAAAAAAAAAAAAAAAAAAAAAAAAAAAAAAAAAAAAAAAAAAAAAAAAAAAAAAAAAAAAAAAAAAAAAAAAAAAAAAAAAAAAAAAAAAAAAAAAAAAAAAAAAAAAAAAAAAAAAAAAAAAAAAAAAAAAAAAAAAAAAAAAAAAAAAAAAAAAAAAAAAAAAAAAAAAAAAAAAAAAAAAAAAAAAAAAAAAAAAAAAAAAAAAAAAAAAAAAAAAAAAAAAAAAAAAAAAAAAAAAAAAAAAAAAAAAAAAAAAAAAAAAAAAAAAAAAAAAAAAAAAAAAAAAAAAAAAAAAAAAAAAAAAAAAAAAAAAAAAAAAAAAAAAAAAAAAAAAAAAAAAAAAAAAAAAAAAAAAAAAAAAAAAAAAAAAAAAAAAAAAAAAAAAAAAAAAAAAAAAAAAAAAAAAAAAAAAAAAAAAAAAAAAAAAAAAAAAAAAAAAAAAAAAAAAAAAAAAAAAAAAAAAAAAAAAAAAAAAAAAAAAAAAAAAAAAAAAAAAAAAAAAAAAAAAAAAAAAAAAAAAAAAAAAAAAAAAAAAAAAAAAAAAAAAAAAAAAAAAAAAAAAAAAAAAAAAAAAAAAAAAAAAAAAAAAAAAAAAAAAAAAAAAAAAAAAAAAAAAAAAAAAAAAAAAAAAAAAAAAAAAAAAAAAAAAAAAAAAAAAAAAAAAAAAAAAAAAAAAAAAAAAAAAAAAAAAAAAAAAAAAAAAAAAAAAAAAAAAAAAAAAAAAAAAAAAAAAAAAAAAAAAAAAAAAAAAAAAAAAAAAAAAAAAAAAAAAAAAAAAAAAAAAAAAAAAAAAAAAAAAAAAAAAAAAAAAAAAAAAAAAAAAAAAAAAAAAAAAAAAAAAAAAAAAAAAAAAAAAAAAAAAAAAAAAAAAAAAAAAAAAAAAAAAAAAAAAAAAAAAAAAAAAAAAAAAAAAAAAAAAAAAAAAAAAAAAAAAAAAAAAAAAAAAAAAAAAAAAAAAAAAAAAAAAAAAAAAAAAAAAAAAAAAAAAAAAAAAAAAAAAAAAAAAAAAAAAAAAAAAAAAAAAAAAAAAAAAAAAAAAAAAAAAAAAAAAAAAAAAAAAAAAAAAAAAAAAAAAAAAAAAAAAAAAAAAAAAAAAAAAAAAAAAAAAAAAAAAAAAAAAAAAAAAAAAAAAAAAAAAAAAAAAAAAAAAAAAAAAAAAAAAAAAAAAAAAAAAAAAAAAAAAAAAAAAAAAAAAAAAAAAAAAAAAAAAAAAAAAAAAAAAAAAAAAAAAAAAAAAAAAAAAAAAAAAAAAAAAAAAAAAAAAAAAAAAAAAAAAAAAAAAAAAAAAAAAAAAAAAAAAAAAAAAAAAAAAAAAAAAAAAAAAAAAAAAAAAAAAAAAAAAAAAAAAAAAAAAAAAAAAAAAAAAAAAAAAAAAAAAAAAAAAAAAAAAAAAAAAAAAAAAAAAAAAAAAAAAAAAAAAAAAAAAAAAAAAAAAAAAAAAAAAAAAAAAAAAAAAAAAAAAAAAAAAAAAAAAAAAAAAAAAAAAAAAAAAAAAAAAAAAAAAAAAAAAAAAAAAAAAAAAAAAAAAAAAAAAAAAAAAAAAAAAAAAAAAAAAAAAAAAAAAAAAAAAAAAAAAAAAAAAAAAAAAAAAAAAAAAAAAAAAAAAAAAAAAAAAAAAAAAAAAAAAAAAAAAAAAAAAAAAAAAAAAAAAAAAAAAAAAAAAAAAAAAAAAAAAAAAAAAAAAAAAAAAAAAAAAAAAAAAAAAAAAAAAAAAAAAAAAAAAAAAAAAAAAAAAAAAAAAAAAAAAAAAAAAAAAAAAAAAAAAAAAAAAAAAAAAAAAAAAAAAAAAAAAAAAAAAAAAAAAAAAAAAAAAAAAAAAAAAAAAAAAAAAAAAAAAAAAAAAAAAAAAAAAAAAAAAAAAAAAAAAAAAAAAAAAAAAAAAAAAAAAAAAAAAAAAAAAAAAAAAAAAAAAAAAAAAAAAAAAAAAAAAAAAAAAAAAAAAAAAAAAAAAAAAAAAAAAAAAAAAAAAAAAAAAAAAAAAAAAAAAAAAAAAAAAAAAAAAAAAAAAAAAAAAAAAAAAAAAAAAAAAAAAAAAAAAAAAAAAAAAAAAAAAAAAAAAAAAAAAAAAAAAAAAAAAAAAAAAAAAAAAAAAAAAAAAAAAAAAAAAAAAAAAAAAAAAAAAAAAAAAAAAAAAAAAAAAAAAAAAAAAAAAAAAAAAAAAAAAAAAAAAAAAAAAAAAAAAAAAAAAAAAAAAAAAAAAAAAAAAAAAAAAAAAAAAAAAAAAAAAAAAAAAAAAAAAAAAAAAAAAAAAAAAAAAAAAAAAAAAAAAAAAAAAAAAAAAAAAAAAAAAAAAAAAAAAAAAAAAAAAAAAAAAAAAAAAAAAAAAAAAAAAAAAAAAAAAAAAAAAAAAAAAAAAAAAAAAAAAAAAAAAAAAAAAAAAAAAAAAAAAAAAAAAAAAAAAAAAAAAAAAAAAAAAAAAAAAAAAAAAAAAAAAAAAAAAAAAAAAAAAAAAAAAAAAAAAAAAAAAAAAAAAAAAAAAAAAAAAAAAAAAAAAAAAAAAAAAAAAAAAAAAAAAAAAAAAAAAAAAAAAAAAAAAAAAAAAAAAAAAAAAAAAAAAAAAAAAAAAAAAAAAAAAAAAAAAAAAAAAAAAAAAAAAAAAAAAAAAAAAAAAAAAAAAAAAAAAAAAAAAAAAAAAAAAAAAAAAAAAAAAAAAAAAAAAAAAAAAAAAAAAAAAAAAAAAAAAAAAAAAAAAAAAAAAAAAAAAAAAAAAAAAAAAAAAAAAAAAAAAAAAAAAAAAAAAAAAAAAAAAAAAAAAAAAAAAAAAAAAAAAAAAAAAAAAAAAAAAAAAAAAAAAAAAAAAAAAAAAAAAAAAAAAAAAAAAAAAAAAAAAAAAAAAAAAAAAAAAAAAAAAAAAAAAAAAAAAAAAAAAAAAAAAAAAAAAAAAAAAAAAAAAAAAAAAAAAAAAAAAAAAAAAAAAAAAAAAAAAAAAAAAAAAAAAAAAAAAAAAAAAAAAAAAAAAAAAAAAAAAAAAAAAAAAAAAAAAAAAAAAAAAAAAAAAAAAAAAAAAAAAAAAAAAAAAAAAAAAAAAAAAAAAAAAAAAAAAAAAAAAAAAAAAAAAAAAAAAAAAAAAAAAAAAAAAAAAAAAAAAAAAAAAAAAAAAAAAAAAAAAAAAAAAAAAAAAAAAAAAAAAAAAAAAAAAAAAAAAAAAAAAAAAAAAAAAAAAAAAAAAAAAAAAAAAAAAAAAAAAAAAAAAAAAAAAAAAAAAAAAAAAAAAAAAAAAAAAAAAAAAAAAAAAAAAAAAAAAAAAAAAAAAAAAAAAAAAAAAAAAAAAAAAAAAAAAAAAAAAAAAAAAAAAAAAAAAAAAAAAAAAAAAAAAAAAAAAAAAAAAAAAAAAAAAAAAAAAAAAAAAAAAAAAAAAAAAAAAAAAAAAAAAAAAAAAAAAAAAAAAAAAAAAAAAAAAAAAAAAAAAAAAAAAAAAAAAAAAAAAAAAAAAAAAAAAAAAAAAAAAAAAAAAAAAAAAAAAAAAAAAAAAAAAAAAAAAAAAAAAAAAAAAAAAAAAAAAAAAAAAAAAAAAAAAAAAAAAAAAAAAAAAAAAAAAAAAAAAAAAAAAAAAAAAAAAAAAAAAAAAAAAAAAAAAAAAAAAAAAAAAAAAAAAAAAAAAAAAAAAAAAAAAAAAAAAAAAAAAAAAAAAAAAAAAAAAAAAAAAAAAAAAAAAAAAAAAAAAAAAAAAAAAAAAAAAAAAAAAAAAAAAAAAAAAAAAAAAAAAAAAAAAAAAAAAAAAAAAAAAAAAAAAAAAAAAAAAAAAAAAAAAAAAAAAAAAAAAAAAAAAAAAAAAAAAAAAAAAAAAAAAAAAAAAAAAAAAAAAAAAAAAAAAAAAAAAAAAAAAAAAAAAAAAAAAAAAAAAAAAAAAAAAAAAAAAAAAAAAAAAAAAAAAAAAAAAAAAAAAAAAAAAAAAAAAAAAAAAAAAAAAAAAAAAAAAAAAAAAAAAAAAAAAAAAAAAAAAAAAAAAAAAAAAAAAAAAAAAAAAAAAAAAAAAAAAAAAAAAAAAAAAAAAAAAAAAAAAAAAAAAAAAAAAAAAAAAAAAAAAAAAAAAAAAAAAAAAAAAAAAAAAAAAAAAAAAAAAAAAAAAAAAAAAAAAAAAAAAAAAAAAAAAAAAAAAAAAAAAAAAAAAAAAAAAAAAAAAAAAAAAAAAAAAAAAAAAAAAAAAAAAAAAAAAAAAAAAAAAAAAAAAAAAAAAAAAAAAAAAAAAAAAAAAAAAAAAAAAAAAAAAAAAAAAAAAAAAAAAAAAAAAAAAAAAAAAAAAAAAAAAAAAAAAAAAAAAAAAAAAAAAAAAAAAAAAAAAAAAAAAAAAAAAAAAAAAAAAAAAAAAAAAAAAAAAAAAAAAAAAAAAAAAAAAAAAAAAAAAAAAAAAAAAAAAAAAAAAAAAAAAAAAAAAAAAAAAAAAAAAAAAAAAAAAAAAAAAAAAAAAAAAAAAAAAAAAAAAAAAAAAAAAAAAAAAAAAAAAAAAAAAAAAAAAAAAAAAAAAAAAAAAAAAAAAAAAAAAAAAAAAAAAAAAAAAAAAAAAAAAAAAAAAAAAAAAAAAAAAAAAAAAAAAAAAAAAAAAAAAAAAAAAAAAAAAAAAAAAAAAAAAAAAAAAAAAAAAAAAAAAAAAAAAAAAAAAAAAAAAAAAAAAAAAAAAAAAAAAAAAAAAAAAAAAAAAAAAAAAAAAAAAAAAAAAAAAAAAAAAAAAAAAAAAAAAAAAAAAAAAAAAAAAAAAAAAAAAAAAAAAAAAAAAAAAAAAAAAAAAAAAAAAAAAAAAAAAAAAAAAAAAAAAAAAAAAAAAAAAAAAAAAAAAAAAAAAAAAAAAAAAAAAAAAAAAAAAAAAAAAAAAAAAAAAAAAAAAAAAAAAAAAAAAAAAAAAAAAAAAAAAAAAAAAAAAAAAAAAAAAAAAAAAAAAAAAAAAAAAAAAAAAAAAAAAAAAAAAAAAAAAAAAAAAAAAAAAAAAAAAAAAAAAAAAAAAAAAAAAAAAAAAAAAAAAAAAAAAAAAAAAAAAAAAAAAAAAAAAAAAAAAAAAAAAAAAAAAAAAAAAAAAAAAAAAAAAAAAAAAAAAAAAAAAAAAAAAAAAAAAAAAAAAAAAAAAAAAAAAAAAAAAAAAAAAAAAAAAAAAAAAAAAAAAAAAAAAAAAAAAAAAAAAAAAAAAAAAAAAAAAAAAAAAAAAAAAAAAAAAAAAAAAAAAAAAAAAAAAAAAAAAAAAAAAAAAAAAAAAAAAAAAAAAAAAAAAAAAAAAAAAAAAAAAAAAAAAAAAAAAAAAAAAAAAAAAAAAAAAAAAAAAAAAAAAAAAAAAAAAAAAAAAAAAAAAAAAAAAAAAAAAAAAAAAAAAAAAAAAAAAAAAAAAAAAAAAAAAAAAAAAAAAAAAAAAAAAAAAAAAAAAAAAAAAAAAAAAAAAAAAAAAAAAAAAAAAAAAAAAAAAAAAAAAAAAAAAAAAAAAAAAAAAAAAAAAAAAAAAAAAAAAAAAAAAAAAAAAAAAAAAAAAAAAAAAAAAAAAAAAAAAAAAAAAAAAAAAAAAAAAAAAAAAAAAAAAAAAAAAAAAAAAAAAAAAAAAAAAAAAAAAAAAAAAAAAAAAAAAAAAAAAAAAAAAAAAAAAAAAAAAAAAAAAAAAAAAAAAAAAAAAAAAAAAAAAAAAAAAAAAAAAAAAAAAAAAAAAAAAAAAAAAAAAAAAAAAAAAAAAAAAAAAAAAAAAAAAAAAAAAAAAAAAAAAAAAAAAAAAAAAAAAAAAAAAAAAAAAAAAAAAAAAAAAAAAAAAAAAAAAAAAAAAAAAAAAAAAAAAAAAAAAAAAAAAAAAAAAAAAAAAAAAAAAAAAAAAAAAAAAAAAAAAAAAAAAAAAAAAAAAAAAAAAAAAAAAAAAAAAAAAAAAAAAAAAAAAAAAAAAAAAAAAAAAAAAAAAAAAAAAAAAAAAAAAAAAAAAAAAAAAAAAAAAAAAAAAAAAAAAAAAAAAAAAAAAAAAAAAAAAAAAAAAAAAAAAAAAAAAAAAAAAAAAAAAAAAAAAAAAAAAAAAAAAAAAAAAAAAAAAAAAAAAAAAAAAAAAAAAAAAAAAAAAAAAAAAAAAAAAAAAAAAAAAAAAAAAAAAAAAAAAAAAAAAAAAAAAAAAAAAAAAAAAAAAAAAAAAAAAAAAAAAAAAAAAAAAAAAAAAAAAAAAAAAAAAAAAAAAAAAAAAAAAAAAAAAAAAAAAAAAAAAAAAAAAAAAAAAAAAAAAAAAAAAAAAAAAAAAAAAAAAAAAAAAAAAAAAAAAAAAAAAAAAAAAAAAAAAAAAAAAAAAAAAAAAAAAAAAAAAAAAAAAAAAAAAAAAAAAAAAAAAAAAAAAAAAAAAAAAAAAAAAAAAAAAAAAAAAAAAAAAAAAAAAAAAAAAAAAAAAAAAAAAAAAAAAAAAAAAAAAAAAAAAAAAAAAAAAAAAAAAAAAAAAAAAAAAAAAAAAAAAAAAAAAAAAAAAAAAAAAAAAAAAAAAAAAAAAAAAAAAAAAAAAAAAAAAAAAAAAAAAAAAAAAAAAAAAAAAAAAAAAAAAAAAAAAAAAAAAAAAAAAAAAAAAAAAAAAAAAAAAAAAAAAAAAAAAAAAAAAAAAAAAAAAAAAAAAAAAAAAAAAAAAAAAAAAAAAAAAAAAAAAAAAAAAAAAAAAAAAAAAAAAAAAAAAAAAAAAAAAAAAAAAAAAAAAAAAAAAAAAAAAAAAAAAAAAAAAAAAAAAAAAAAAAAAAAAAAAAAAAAAAAAAAAAAAAAAAAAAAAAAAAAAAAAAAAAAAAAAAAAAAAAAAAAAAAAAAAAAAAAAAAAAAAAAAAAAAAAAAAAAAAAAAAAAAAAAAAAAAAAAAAAAAAAAAAAAAAAAAAAAAAAAAAAAAAAAAAAAAAAAAAAAAAAAAAAAAAAAAAAAAAAAAAAAAAAAAAAAAAAAAAAAAAAAAAAAAAAAAAAAAAAAAAAAAAAAAAAAAAAAAAAAAAAAAAAAAAAAAAAAAAAAAAAAAAAAAAAAAAAAAAAAAAAAAAAAAAAAAAAAAAAAAAAAAAAAAAAAAAAAAAAAAAAAAAAAAAAAAAAAAAAAAAAAAAAAAAAAAAAAAAAAAAAAAAAAAAAAAAAAAAAAAAAAAAAAAAAAAAAAAAAAAAAAAAAAAAAAAAAAAAAAAAAAAAAAAAAAAAAAAAAAAAAAAAAAAAAAAAAAAAAAAAAAAAAAAAAAAAAAAAAAAAAAAAAAAAAAAAAAAAAAAAAAAAAAAAAAAAAAAAAAAAAAAAAAAAAAAAAAAAAAAAAAAAAAAAAAAAAAAAAAAAAAAAAAAAAAAAAAAAAAAAAAAAAAAAAAAAAAAAAAAAAAAAAAAAAAAAAAAAAAAAAAAAAAAAAAAAAAAAAAAAAAAAAAAAAAAAAAAAAAAAAAAAAAAAAAAAAAAAAAAAAAAAAAAAAAAAAAAAAAAAAAAAAAAAAAAAAAAAAAAAAAAAAAAAAAAAAAAAAAAAAAAAAAAAAAAAAAAAAAAAAAAAAAAAAAAAAAAAAAAAAAAAAAAAAAAAAAAAAAAAAAAAAAAAAAAAAAAAAAAAAAAAAAAAAAAAAAAAAAAAAAAAAAAAAAAAAAAAAAAAAAAAAAAAAAAAAAAAAAAAAAAAAAAAAAAAAAAAAAAAAAAAAAAAAAAAAAAAAAAAAAAAAAAAAAAAAAAAAAAAAAAAAAAAAAAAAAAAAAAAAAAAAAAAAAAAAAAAAAAAAAAAAAAAAAAAAAAAAAAAAAAAAAAAAAAAAAAAAAAAAAAAAAAAAAAAAAAAAAAAAAAAAAAAAAAAAAAAAAAAAAAAAAAAAAAAAAAAAAAAAAAAAAAAAAAAAAAAAAAAAAAAAAAAAAAAAAAAAAAAAAAAAAAAAAAAAAAAAAAAAAAAAAAAAAAAAAAAAAAAAAAAAAAAAAAAAAAAAAAAAAAAAAAAAAAAAAAAAAAAAAAAAAAAAAAAAAAAAAAAAAAAAAAAAAAAAAAAAAAAAAAAAAAAAAAAAAAAAAAAAAAAAAAAAAAAAAAAAAAAAAAAAAAAAAAAAAAAAAAAAAAAAAAAAAAAAAAAAAAAAAAAAAAAAAAAAAAAAAAAAAAAAAAAAAAAAAAAAAAAAAAAAAAAAAAAAAAAAAAAAAAAAAAAAAAAAAAAAAAAAAAAAAAAAAAAAAAAAAAAAAAAAAAAAAAAAAAAAAAAAAAAAAAAAAAAAAAAAAAAAAAAAAAAAAAAAAAAAAAAAAAAAAAAAAAAAAAAAAAAAAAAAAAAAAAAAAAAAAAAAAAAAAAAAAAAAAAAAAAAAAAAAAAAAAAAAAAAAAAAAAAAAAAAAAAAAAAAAAAAAAAAAAAAAAAAAAAAAAAAAAAAAAAAAAAAAAAAAAAAAAAAAAAAAAAAAAAAAAAAAAAAAAAAAAAAAAAAAAAAAAAAAAAAAAAAAAAAAAAAAAAAAAAAAAAAAAAAAAAAAAAAAAAAAAAAAAAAAAAAAAAAAAAAAAAAAAAAAAAAAAAAAAAAAAAAAAAAAAAAAAAAAAAAAAAAAAAAAAAAAAAAAAAAAAAAAAAAAAAAAAAAAAAAAAAAAAAAAAAAAAAAAAAAAAAAAAAAAAAAAAAAAAAAAAAAAAAAAAAAAAAAAAAAAAAAAAAAAAAAAAAAAAAAAAAAAAAAAAAAAAAAAAAAAAAAAAAAAAAAAAAAAAAAAAAAAAAAAAAAAAAAAAAAAAAAAAAAAAAAAAAAAAAAAAAAAAAAAAAAAAAAAAAAAAAAAAAAAAAAAAAAAAAAAAAAAAAAAAAAAAAAAAAAAAAAAAAAAAAAAAAAAAAAAAAAAAAAAAAAAAAAAAAAAAAAAAAAAAAAAAAAAAAAAAAAAAAAAAAAAAAAAAAAAAAAAAAAAAAAAAAAAAAAAAAAAAAAAAAAAAAAAAAAAAAAAAAAAAAAAAAAAAAAAAAAAAAAAAAAAAAAAAAAAAAAAAAAAAAAAAAAAAAAAAAAAAAAAAAAAAAAAAAAAAAAAAAAAAAAAAAAAAAAAAAAAAAAAAAAAAAAAAAAAAAAAAAAAAAAAAAAAAAAAAAAAAAAAAAAAAAAAAAAAAAAAAAAAAAAAAAAAAAAAAAAAAAAAAAAAAAAAAAAAAAAAAAAAAAAAAAAAAAAAAAAAAAAAAAAAAAAAAAAAAAAAAAAAAAAAAAAAAAAAAAAAAAAAAAAAAAAAAAAAAAAAAAAAAAAAAAAAAAAAAAAAAAAAAAAAAAAAAAAAAAAAAAAAAAAAAAAAAAAAAAAAAAAAAAAAAAAAAAAAAAAAAAAAAAAAAAAAAAAAAAAAAAAAAAAAAAAAAAAAAAAAAAAAAAAAAAAAAAAAAAAAAAAAAAAAAAAAAAAAAAAAAAAAAAAAAAAAAAAAAAAAAAAAAAAAAAAAAAAAAAAAAAAAAAAAAAAAAAAAAAAAAAAAAAAAAAAAAAAAAAAAAAAAAAAAAAAAAAAAAAAAAAAAAAAAAAAAAAAAAAAAAAAAAAAAAAAAAAAAAAAAAAAAAAAAAAAAAAAAAAAAAAAAAAAAAAAAAAAAAAAAAAAAAAAAAAAAAAAAAAAAAAAAAAAAAAAAAAAAAAAAAAAAAAAAAAAAAAAAAAAAAAAAAAAAAAAAAAAAAAAAAAAAAAAAAAAAAAAAAAAAAAAAAAAAAAAAAAAAAAAAAAAAAAAAAAAAAAAAAAAAAAAAAAAAAAAAAAAAAAAAAAAAAAAAAAAAAAAAAAAAAAAAAAAAAAAAAAAAAAAAAAAAAAAAAAAAAAAAAAAAAAAAAAAAAAAAAAAAAAAAAAAAAAAAAAAAAAAAAAAAAAAAAAAAAAAAAAAAAAAAAAAAAAAAAAAAAAAAAAAAAAAAAAAAAAAAAAAAAAAAAAAAAAAAAAAAAAAAAAAAAAAAAAAAAAAAAAAAAAAAAAAAAAAAAAAAAAAAAAAAAAAAAAAAAAAAAAAAAAAAAAAAAAAAAAAAAAAAAAAAAAAAAAAAAAAAAAAAAAAAAAAAAAAAAAAAAAAAAAAAAAAAAAAAAAAAAAAAAAAAAAAAAAAAAAAAAAAAAAAAAAAAAAAAAAAAAAAAAAAAAAAAAAAAAAAAAAAAAAAAAAAAAAAAAAAAAAAAAAAAAAAAAAAAAAAAAAAAAAAAAAAAAAAAAAAAAAAAAAAAAAAAAAAAAAAAAAAAAAAAAAAAAAAAAAAAAAAAAAAAAAAAAAAAAAAAAAAAAAAAAAAAAAAAAAAAAAAAAAAAAAAAAAAAAAAAAAAAAAAAAAAAAAAAAAAAAAAAAAAAAAAAAAAAAAAAAAAAAAAAAAAAAAAAAAAAAAAAAAAAAAAAAAAAAAAAAAAAAAAAAAAAAAAAAAAAAAAAAAAAAAAAAAAAAAAAAAAAAAAAAAAAAAAAAAAAAAAAAAAAAAAAAAAAAAAAAAAAAAAAAAAAAAAAAAAAAAAAAAAAAAAAAAAAAAAAAAAAAAAAAAAAAAAAAAAAAAAAAAAAAAAAAAAAAAAAAAAAAAAAAAAAAAAAAAAAAAAAAAAAAAAAAAAAAAAAAAAAAAAAAAAAAAAAAAAAAAAAAAAAAAAAAAAAAAAAAAAAAAAAAAAAAAAAAAAAAAAAAAAAAAAAAAAAAAAAAAAAAAAAAAAAAAAAAAAAAAAAAAAAAAAAAAAAAAAAAAAAAAAAAAAAAAAAAAAAAAAAAAAAAAAAAAAAAAAAAAAAAAAAAAAAAAAAAAAAAAAAAAAAAAAAAAAAAAAAAAAAAAAAAAAAAAAAAAAAAAAAAAAAAAAAAAAAAAAAAAAAAAAAAAAAAAAAAAAAAAAAAAAAAAAAAAAAAAAAAAAAAAAAAAAAAAAAAAAAAAAAAAAAAAAAAAAAAAAAAAAAAAAAAAAAAAAAAAAAAAAAAAAAAAAAAAAAAAAAAAAAAAAAAAAAAAAAAAAAAAAAAAAAAAAAAAAAAAAAAAAAAAAAAAAAAAAAAAAAAAAAAAAAAAAAAAAAAAAAAAAAAAAAAAAAAAAAAAAAAAAAAAAAAAAAAAAAAAAAAAAAAAAAAAAAAAAAAAAAAAAAAAAAAAAAAAAAAAAAAAAAAAAAAAAAAAAAAAAAAAAAAAAAAAAAAAAAAAAAAAAAAAAAAAAAAAAAAAAAAAAAAAAAAAAAAAAAAAAAAAAAAAAAAAAAAAAAAAAAAAAAAAAAAAAAAAAAAAAAAAAAAAAAAAAAAAAAAAAAAAAAAAAAAAAAAAAAAAAAAAAAAAAAAAAAAAAAAAAAAAAAAAAAAAAAAAAAAAAAAAAAAAAAAAAAAAAAAAAAAAAAAAAAAAAAAAAAAAAAAAAAAAAAAAAAAAAAAAAAAAAAAAAAAAAAAAAAAAAAAAAAAAAAAAAAAAAAAAAAAAAAAAAAAAAAAAAAAAAAAAAAAAAAAAAAAAAAAAAAAAAAAAAAAAAAAAAAAAAAAAAAAAAAAAAAAAAAAAAAAAAAAAAAAAAAAAAAAAAAAAAAAAAAAAAAAAAAAAAAAAAAAAAAAAAAAAAAAAAAAAAAAAAAAAAAAAAAAAAAAAAAAAAAAAAAAAAAAAAAAAAAAAAAAAAAAAAAAAAAAAAAAAAAAAAAAAAAAAAAAAAAAAAAAAAAAAAAAAAAAAAAAAAAAAAAAAAAAAAAAAAAAAAAAAAAAAAAAAAAAAAAAAAAAAAAAAAAAAAAAAAAAAAAAAAAAAAAAAAAAAAAAAAAAAAAAAAAAAAAAAAAAAAAAAAAAAAAAAAAAAAAAAAAAAAAAAAAAAAAAAAAAAAAAAAAAAAAAAAAAAAAAAAAAAAAAAAAAAAAAAAAAAAAAAAAAAAAAAAAAAAAAAAAAAAAAAAAAAAAAAAAAAAAAAAAAAAAAAAAAAAAAAAAAAAAAAAAAAAAAAAAAAAAAAAAAAAAAAAAAAAAAAAAAAAAAAAAAAAAAAAAAAAAAAAAAAAAAAAAAAAAAAAAAAAAAAAAAAAAAAAAAAAAAAAAAAAAAAAAAAAAAAAAAAAAAAAAAAAAAAAAAAAAAAAAAAAAAAAAAAAAAAAAAAAAAAAAAAAAAAAAAAAAAAAAAAAAAAAAAAAAAAAAAAAAAAAAAAAAAAAAAAAAAAAAAAAAAAAAAAAAAAAAAAAAAAAAAAAAAAAAAAAAAAAAAAAAAAAAAAAAAAAAAAAAAAAAAAAAAAAAAAAAAAAAAAAAAAAAAAAAAAAAAAAAAAAAAAAAAAAAAAAAAAAAAAAAAAAAAAAAAAAAAAAAAAAAAAAAAAAAAAAAAAAAAAAAAAAAAAAAAAAAAAAAAAAAAAAAAAAAAAAAAAAAAAAAAAAAAAAAAAAAAAAAAAAAAAAAAAAAAAAAAAAAAAAAAAAAAAAAAAAAAAAAAAAAAAAAAAAAAAAAAAAAAAAAAAAAAAAAAAAAAAAAAAAAAAAAAAAAAAAAAAAAAAAAAAAAAAAAAAAAAAAAAAAAAAAAAAAAAAAAAAAAAAAAAAAAAAAAAAAAAAAAAAAAAAAAAAAAAAAAAAAAAAAAAAAAAAAAAAAAAAAAAAAAAAAAAAAAAAAAAAAAAAAAAAAAAAAAAAAAAAAAAAAAAAAAAAAAAAAAAAAAAAAAAAAAAAAAAAAAAAAAAAAAAAAAAAAAAAAAAAAAAAAAAAAAAAAAAAAAAAAAAAAAAAAAAAAAAAAAAAAAAAAAAAAAAAAAAAAAAAAAAAAAAAAAAAAAAAAAAAAAAAAAAAAAAAAAAAAAAAAAAAAAAAAAAAAAAAAAAAAAAAAAAAAAAAAAAAAAAAAAAAAAAAAAAAAAAAAAAAAAAAAAAAAAAAAAAAAAAAAAAAAAAAAAAAAAAAAAAAAAAAAAAAAAAAAAAAAAAAAAAAAAAAAAAAAAAAAAAAAAAAAAAAAAAAAAAAAAAAAAAAAAAAAAAAAAAAAAAAAAAAAAAAAAAAAAAAAAAAAAAAAAAAAAAAAAAAAAAAAAAAAAAAAAAAAAAAAAAAAAAAAAAAAAAAAAAAAAAAAAAAAAAAAAAAAAAAAAAAAAAAAAAAAAAAAAAAAAAAAAAAAAAAAAAAAAAAAAAAAAAAAAAAAAAAAAAAAAAAAAAAAAAAAAAAAAAAAAAAAAAAAAAAAAAAAAAAAAAAAAAAAAAAAAAAAAAAAAAAAAAAAAAAAAAAAAAAAAAAAAAAAAAAAAAAAAAAAAAAAAAAAAAAAAAAAAAAAAAAAAAAAAAAAAAAAAAAAAAAAAAAAAAAAAAAAAAAAAAAAAAAAAAAAAAAAAAAAAAAAAAAAAAAAAAAAAAAAAAAAAAAAAAAAAAAAAAAAAAAAAAAAAAAAAAAAAAAAAAAAAAAAAAAAAAAAAAAAAAAAAAAAAAAAAAAAAAAAAAAAAAAAAAAAAAAAAAAAAAAAAAAAAAAAAAAAAAAAAAAAAAAAAAAAAAAAAAAAAAAAAAAAAAAAAAAAAAAAAAAAAAAAAAAAAAAAAAAAAAAAAAAAAAAAAAAAAAAAAAAAAAAAAAAAAAAAAAAAAAAAAAAAAAAAAAAAAAAAAAAAAAAAAAAAAAAAAAAAAAAAAAAAAAAAAAAAAAAAAAAAAAAAAAAAAAAAAAAAAAAAAAAAAAAAAAAAAAAAAAAAAAAAAAAAAAAAAAAAAAAAAAAAAAAAAAAAAAAAAAAAAAAAAAAAAAAAAAAAAAAAAAAAAAAAAAAAAAAAAAAAAAAAAAAAAAAAAAAAAAAAAAAAAAAAAAAAAAAAAAAAAAAAAAAAAAAAAAAAAAAAAAAAAAAAAAAAAAAAAAAAAAAAAAAAAAAAAAAAAAAAAAAAAAAAAAAAAAAAAAAAAAAAAAAAAAAAAAAAAAAAAAAAAAAAAAAAAAAAAAAAAAAAAAAAAAAAAAAAAAAAAAAAAAAAAAAAAAAAAAAAAAAAAAAAAAAAAAAAAAAAAAAAAAAAAAAAAAAAAAAAAAAAAAAAAAAAAAAAAAAAAAAAAAAAAAAAAAAAAAAAAAAAAAAAAAAAAAAAAAAAAAAAAAAAAAAAAAAAAAAAAAAAAAAAAAAAAAAAAAAAAAAAAAAAAAAAAAAAAAAAAAAAAAAAAAAAAAAAAAAAAAAAAAAAAAAAAAAAAAAAAAAAAAAAAAAAAAAAAAAAAAAAAAAAAAAAAAAAAAAAAAAAAAAAAAAAAAAAAAAAAAAAAAAAAAAAAAAAAAAAAAAAAAAAAAAAAAAAAAAAAAAAAAAAAAAAAAAAAAAAAAAAAAAAAAAAAAAAAAAAAAAAAAAAAAAAAAAAAAAAAAAAAAAAAAAAAAAAAAAAAAAAAAAAAAAAAAAAAAAAAAAAAAAAAAAAAAAAAAAAAAAAAAAAAAAAAAAAAAAAAAAAAAAAAAAAAAAAAAAAAAAAAAAAAAAAAAAAAAAAAAAAAAAAAAAAAAAAAAAAAAAAAAAAAAAAAAAAAAAAAAAAAAAAAAAAAAAAAAAAAAAAAAAAAAAAAAAAAAAAAAAAAAAAAAAAAAAAAAAAAAAAAAAAAAAAAAAAAAAAAAAAAAAAAAAAAAAAAAAAAAAAAAAAAAAAAAAAAAAAAAAAAAAAAAAAAAAAAAAAAAAAAAAAAAAAAAAAAAAAAAAAAAAAAAAAAAAAAAAAAAAAAAAAAAAAAAAAAAAAAAAAAAAAAAAAAAAAAAAAAAAAAAAAAAAAAAAAAAAAAAAAAAAAAAAAAAAAAAAAAAAAAAAAAAAAAAAAAAAAAAAAAAAAAAAAAAAAAAAAAAAAAAAAAAAAAAAAAAAAAAAAAAAAAAAAAAAAAAAAAAAAAAAAAAAAAAAAAAAAAAAAAAAAAAAAAAAAAAAAAAAAAAAAAAAAAAAAAAAAAAAAAAAAAAAAAAAAAAAAAAAAAAAAAAAAAAAAAAAAAAAAAAAAAAAAAAAAAAAAAAAAAAAAAAAAAAAAAAAAAAAAAAAAAAAAAAAAAAAAAAAAAAAAAAAAAAAAAAAAAAAAAAAAAAAAAAAAAAAAAAAAAAAAAAAAAAAAAAAAAAAAAAAAAAAAAAAAAAAAAAAAAAAAAAAAAAAAAAAAAAAAAAAAAAAAAAAAAAAAAAAAAAAAAAAAAAAAAAAAAAAAAAAAAAAAAAAAAAAAAAAAAAAAAAAAAAAAAAAAAAAAAAAAAAAAAAAAAAAAAAAAAAAAAAAAAAAAAAAAAAAAAAAAAAAAAAAAAAAAAAAAAAAAAAAAAAAAAAAAAAAAAAAAAAAAAAAAAAAAAAAAAAAAAAAAAAAAAAAAAAAAAAAAAAAAAAAAAAAAAAAAAAAAAAAAAAAAAAAAAAAAAAAAAAAAAAAAAAAAAAAAAAAAAAAAAAAAAAAAAAAAAAAAAAAAAAAAAAAAAAAAAAAAAAAAAAAAAAAAAAAAAAAAAAAAAAAAAAAAAAAAAAAAAAAAAAAAAAAAAAAAAAAAAAAAAAAAAAAAAAAAAAAAAAAAAAAAAAAAAAAAAAAAAAAAAAAAAAAAAAAAAAAAAAAAAAAAAAAAAAAAAAAAAAAAAAAAAAAAAAAAAAAAAAAAAAAAAAAAAAAAAAAAAAAAAAAAAAAAAAAAAAAAAAAAAAAAAAAAAAAAAAAAAAAAAAAAAAAAAAAAAAAAAAAAAAAAAAAAAAAAAAAAAAAAAAAAAAAAAAAAAAAAAAAAAAAAAAAAAAAAAAAAAAAAAAAAAAAAAAAAAAAAAAAAAAAAAAAAAAAAAAAAAAAAAAAAAAAAAAAAAAAAAAAAAAAAAAAAAAAAAAAAAAAAAAAAAAAAAAAAAAAAAAAAAAAAAAAAAAAAAAAAAAAAAAAAAAAAAAAAAAAAAAAAAAAAAAAAAAAAAAAAAAAAAAAAAAAAAAAAAAAAAAAAAAAAAAAAAAAAAAAAAAAAAAAAAAAAAAAAAAAAAAAAAAAAAAAAAAAAAAAAAAAAAAAAAAAAAAAAAAAAAAAAAAAAAAAAAAAAAAAAAAAAAAAAAAAAAAAAAAAAAAAAAAAAAAAAAAAAAAAAAAAAAAAAAAAAAAAAAAAAAAAAAAAAAAAAAAAAAAAAAAAAAAAAAAAAAAAAAAAAAAAAAAAAAAAAAAAAAAAAAAAAAAAAAAAAAAAAAAAAAAAAAAAAAAAAAAAAAAAAAAAAAAAAAAAAAAAAAAAAAAAAAAAAAAAAAAAAAAAAAAAAAAAAAAAAAAAAAAAAAAAAAAAAAAAAAAAAAAAAAAAAAAAAAAAAAAAAAAAAAAAAAAAAAAAAAAAAAAAAAAAAAAAAAAAAAAAAAAAAAAAAAAAAAAAAAAAAAAAAAAAAAAAAAAAAAAAAAAAAAAAAAAAAAAAAAAAAAAAAAAAAAAAAAAAAAAAAAAAAAAAAAAAAAAAAAAAAAAAAAAAAAAAAAAAAAAAAAAAAAAAAAAAAAAAAAAAAAAAAAAAAAAAAAAAAAAAAAAAAAAAAAAAAAAAAAAAAAAAAAAAAAAAAAAAAAAAAAAAAAAAAAAAAAAAAAAAAAAAAAAAAAAAAAAAAAAAAAAAAAAAAAAAAAAAAAAAAAAAAAAAAAAAAAAAAAAAAAAAAAAAAAAAAAAAAAAAAAAAAAAAAAAAAAAAAAAAAAAAAAAAAAAAAAAAAAAAAAAAAAAAAAAAAAAAAAAAAAAAAAAAAAAAAAAAAAAAAAAAAAAAAAAAAAAAAAAAAAAAAAAAAAAAAAAAAAAAAAAAAAAAAAAAAAAAAAAAAAAAAAAAAAAAAAAAAAAAAAAAAAAAAAAAAAAAAAAAAAAAAAAAAAAAAAAAAAAAAAAAAAAAAAAAAAAAAAAAAAAAAAAAAAAAAAAAAAAAAAAAAAAAAAAAAAAAAAAAAAAAAAAAAAAAAAAAAAAAAAAAAAAAAAAAAAAAAAAAAAAAAAAAAAAAAAAAAAAAAAAAAAAAAAAAAAAAAAAAAAAAAAAAAAAAAAAAAAAAAAAAAAAAAAAAAAAAAAAAAAAAAAAAAAAAAAAAAAAAAAAAAAAAAAAAAAAAAAAAAAAAAAAAAAAAAAAAAAAAAAAAAAAAAAAAAAAAAAAAAAAAAAAAAAAAAAAAAAAAAAAAAAAAAAAAAAAAAAAAAAAAAAAAAAAAAAAAAAAAAAAAAAAAAAAAAAAAAAAAAAAAAAAAAAAAAAAAAAAAAAAAAAAAAAAAAAAAAAAAAAAAAAAAAAAAAAAAAAAAAAAAAAAAAAAAAAAAAAAAAAAAAAAAAAAAAAAAAAAAAAAAAAAAAAAAAAAAAAAAAAAAAAAAAAAAAAAAAAAAAAAAAAAAAAAAAAAAAAAAAAAAAAAAAAAAAAAAAAAAAAAAAAAAAAAAAAAAAAAAAAAAAAAAAAAAAAAAAAAAAAAAAAAAAAAAAAAAAAAAAAAAAAAAAAAAAAAAAAAAAAAAAAAAAAAAAAAAAAAAAAAAAAAAAAAAAAAAAAAAAAAAAAAAAAAAAAAAAAAAAAAAAAAAAAAAAAAAAAAAAAAAAAAAAAAAAAAAAAAAAAAAAAAAAAAAAAAAAAAAAAAAAAAAAAAAAAAAAAAAAAAAAAAAAAAAAAAAAAAAAAAAAAAAAAAAAAAAAAAAAAAAAAAAAAAAAAAAAAAAAAAAAAAAAAAAAAAAAAAAAAAAAAAAAAAAAAAAAAAAAAAAAAAAAAAAAAAAAAAAAAAAAAAAAAAAAAAAAAAAAAAAAAAAAAAAAAAAAAAAAAAAAAAAAAAAAAAAAAAAAAAAAAAAAAAAAAAAAAAAAAAAAAAAAAAAAAAAAAAAAAAAAAAAAAAAAAAAAAAAAAAAAAAAAAAAAAAAAAAAAAAAAAAAAAAAAAAAAAAAAAAAAAAAAAAAAAAAAAAAAAAAAAAAAAAAAAAAAAAAAAAAAAAAAAAAAAAAAAAAAAAAAAAAAAAAAAAAAAAAAAAAAAAAAAAAAAAAAAAAAAAAAAAAAAAAAAAAAAAAAAAAAAAAAAAAAAAAAAAAAAAAAAAAAAAAAAAAAAAAAAAAAAAAAAAAAAAAAAAAAAAAAAAAAAAAAAAAAAAAAAAAAAAAAAAAAAAAAAAAAAAAAAAAAAAAAAAAAAAAAAAAAAAAAAAAAAAAAAAAAAAAAAAAAAAAAAAAAAAAAAAAAAAAAAAAAAAAAAAAAAAAAAAAAAAAAAAAAAAAAAAAAAAAAAAAAAAAAAAAAAAAAAAAAAAAAAAAAAAAAAAAAAAAAAAAAAAAAAAAAAAAAAAAAAAAAAAAAAAAAAAAAAAAAAAAAAAAAAAAAAAAAAAAAAAAAAAAAAAAAAAAAAAAAAAAAAAAAAAAAAAAAAAAAAAAAAAAAAAAAAAAAAAAAAAAAAAAAAAAAAAAAAAAAAAAAAAAAAAAAAAAAAAAAAAAAAAAAAAAAAAAAAAAAAAAAAAAAAAAAAAAAAAAAAAAAAAAAAAAAAAAAAAAAAAAAAAAAAAAAAAAAAAAAAAAAAAAAAAAAAAAAAAAAAAAAAAAAAAAAAAAAAAAAAAAAAAAAAAAAAAAAAAAAAAAAAAAAAAAAAAAAAAAAAAAAAAAAAAAAAAAAAAAAAAAAAAAAAAAAAAAAAAAAAAAAAAAAAAAAAAAAAAAAAAAAAAAAAAAAAAAAAAAAAAAAAAAAAAAAAAAAAAAAAAAAAAAAAAAAAAAAAAAAAAAAAAAAAAAAAAAAAAAAAAAAAAAAAAAAAAAAAAAAAAAAAAAAAAAAAAAAAAAAAAAAAAAAAAAAAAAAAAAAAAAAAAAAAAAAAAAAAAAAAAAAAAAAAAAAAAAAAAAAAAAAAAAAAAAAAAAAAAAAAAAAAAAAAAAAAAAAAAAAAAAAAAAAAAAAAAAAAAAAAAAAAAAAAAAAAAAAAAAAAAAAAAAAAAAAAAAAAAAAAAAAAAAAAAAAAAAAAAAAAAAAAAAAAAAAAAAAAAAAAAAAAAAAAAAAAAAAAAAAAAAAAAAAAAAAAAAAAAAAAAAAAAAAAAAAAAAAAAAAAAAAAAAAAAAAAAAAAAAAAAAAAAAAAAAAAAAAAAAAAAAAAAAAAAAAAAAAAAAAAAAAAAAAAAAAAAAAAAAAAAAAAAAAAAAAAAAAAAAAAAAAAAAAAAAAAAAAAAAAAAAAAAAAAAAAAAAAAAAAAAAAAAAAAAAAAAAAAAAAAAAAAAAAAAAAAAAAAAAAAAAAAAAAAAAAAAAAAAAAAAAAAAAAAAAAAAAAAAAAAAAAAAAAAAAAAAAAAAAAAAAAAAAAAAAAAAAAAAAAAAAAAAAAAAAAAAAAAAAAAAAAAAAAAAAAAAAAAAAAAAAAAAAAAAAAAAAAAAAAAAAAAAAAAAAAAAAAAAAAAAAAAAAAAAAAAAAAAAAAAAAAAAAAAAAAAAAAAAAAAAAAAAAAAAAAAAAAAAAAAAAAAAAAAAAAAAAAAAAAAAAAAAAAAAAAAAAAAAAAAAAAAAAAAAAAAAAAAAAAAAAAAAAAAAAAAAAAAAAAAAAAAAAAAAAAAAAAAAAAAAAAAAAAAAAAAAAAAAAAAAAAAAAAAAAAAAAAAAAAAAAAAAAAAAAAAAAAAAAAAAAAAAAAAAAAAAAAAAAAAAAAAAAAAAAAAAAAAAAAAAAAAAAAAAAAAAAAAAAAAAAAAAAAAAAAAAAAAAAAAAAAAAAAAAAAAAAAAAAAAAAAAAAAAAAAAAAAAAAAAAAAAAAAAAAAAAAAAAAAAAAAAAAAAAAAAAAAAAAAAAAAAAAAAAAAAAAAAAAAAAAAAAAAAAAAAAAAAAAAAAAAAAAAAAAAAAAAAAAAAAAAAAAAAAAAAAAAAAAAAAAAAAAAAAAAAAAAAAAAAAAAAAAAAAAAAAAAAAAAAAAAAAAAAAAAAAAAAAAAAAAAAAAAAAAAAAAAAAAAAAAAAAAAAAAAAAAAAAAAAAAAAAAAAAAAAAAAAAAAAAAAAAAAAAAAAAAAAAAAAAAAAAAAAAAAAAAAAAAAAAAAAAAAAAAAAAAAAAAAAAAAAAAAAAAAAAAAAAAAAAAAAAAAAAAAAAAAAAAAAAAAAAAAAAAAAAAAAAAAAAAAAAAAAAAAAAAAAAAAAAAAAAAAAAAAAAAAAAAAAAAAAAAAAAAAAAAAAAAAAAAAAAAAAAAAAAAAAAAAAAAAAAAAAAAAAAAAAAAAAAAAAAAAAAAAAAAAAAAAAAAAAAAAAAAAAAAAAAAAAAAAAAAAAAAAAAAAAAAAAAAAAAAAAAAAAAAAAAAAAAAAAAAAAAAAAAAAAAAAAAAAAAAAAAAAAAAAAAAAAAAAAAAAAAAAAAAAAAAAAAAAAAAAAAAAAAAAAAAAAAAAAAAAAAAAAAAAAAAAAAAAAAAAAAAAAAAAAAAAAAAAAAAAAAAAAAAAAAAAAAAAAAAAAAAAAAAAAAAAAAAAAAAAAAAAAAAAAAAAAAAAAAAAAAAAAAAAAAAAAAAAAAAAAAAAAAAAAAAAAAAAAAAAAAAAAAAAAAAAAAAAAAAAAAAAAAAAAAAAAAAAAAAAAAAAAAAAAAAAAAAAAAAAAAAAAAAAAAAAAAAAAAAAAAAAAAAAAAAAAAAAAAAAAAAAAAAAAAAAAAAAAAAAAAAAAAAAAAAAAAAAAAAAAAAAAAAAAAAAAAAAAAAAAAAAAAAAAAAAAAAAAAAAAAAAAAAAAAAAAAAAAAAAAAAAAAAAAAAAAAAAAAAAAAAAAAAAAAAAAAAAAAAAAAAAAAAAAAAAAAAAAAAAAAAAAAAAAAAAAAAAAAAAAAAAAAAAAAAAAAAAAAAAAAAAAAAAAAAAAAAAAAAAAAAAAAAAAAAAAAAAAAAAAAAAAAAAAAAAAAAAAAAAAAAAAAAAAAAAAAAAAAAAAAAAAAAAAAAAAAAAAAAAAAAAAAAAAAAAAAAAAAAAAAAAAAAAAAAAAAAAAAAAAAAAAAAAAAAAAAAAAAAAAAAAAAAAAAAAAAAAAAAAAAAAAAAAAAAAAAAAAAAAAAAAAAAAAAAAAAAAAAAAAAAAAAAAAAAAAAAAAAAAAAAAAAAAAAAAAAAAAAAAAAAAAAAAAAAAAAAAAAAAAAAAAAAAAAAAAAAAAAAAAAAAAAAAAAAAAAAAAAAAAAAAAAAAAAAAAAAAAAAAAAAAAAAAAAAAAAAAAAAAAAAAAAAAAAAAAAAAAAAAAAAAAAAAAAAAAAAAAAAAAAAAAAAAAAAAAAAAAAAAAAAAAAAAAAAAAAAAAAAAAAAAAAAAAAAAAAAAAAAAAAAAAAAAAAAAAAAAAAAAAAAAAAAAAAAAAAAAAAAAAAAAAAAAAAAAAAAAAAAAAAAAAAAAAAAAAAAAAAAAAAAAAAAAAAAAAAAAAAAAAAAAAAAAAAAAAAAAAAAAAAAAAAAAAAAAAAAAAAAAAAAAAAAAAAAAAAAAAAAAAAAAAAAAAAAAAAAAAAAAAAAAAAAAAAAAAAAAAAAAAAAAAAAAAAAAAAAAAAAAAAAAAAAAAAAAAAAAAAAAAAAAAAAAAAAAAAAAAAAAAAAAAAAAAAAAAAAAAAAAAAAAAAAAAAAAAAAAAAAAAAAAAAAAAAAAAAAAAAAAAAAAAAAAAAAAAAAAAAAAAAAAAAAAAAAAAAAAAAAAAAAAAAAAAAAAAAAAAAAAAAAAAAAAAAAAAAAAAAAAAAAAAAAAAAAAAAAAAAAAAAAAAAAAAAAAAAAAAAAAAAAAAAAAAAAAAAAAAAAAAAAAAAAAAAAAAAAAAAAAAAAAAAAAAAAAAAAAAAAAAAAAAAAAAAAAAAAAAAAAAAAAAAAAAAAAAAAAAAAAAAAAAAAAAAAAAAAAAAAAAAAAAAAAAAAAAAAAAAAAAAAAAAAAAAAAAAAAAAAAAAAAAAAAAAAAAAAAAAAAAAAAAAAAAAAAAAAAAAAAAAAAAAAAAAAAAAAAAAAAAAAAAAAAAAAAAAAAAAAAAAAAAAAAAAAAAAAAAAAAAAAAAAAAAAAAAAAAAAAAAAAAAAAAAAAAAAAAAAAAAAAAAAAAAAAAAAAAAAAAAAAAAAAAAAAAAAAAAAAAAAAAAAAAAAAAAAAAAAAAAAAAAAAAAAAAAAAAAAAAAAAAAAAAAAAAAAAAAAAAAAAAAAAAAAAAAAAAAAAAAAAAAAAAAAAAAAAAAAAAAAAAAAAAAAAAAAAAAAAAAAAAAAAAAAAAAAAAAAAAAAAAAAAAAAAAAAAAAAAAAAAAAAAAAAAAAAAAAAAAAAAAAAAAAAAAAAAAAAAAAAAAAAAAAAAAAAAAAAAAAAAAAAAAAAAAAAAAAAAAAAAAAAAAAAAAAAAAAAAAAAAAAAAAAAAAAAAAAAAAAAAAAAAAAAAAAAAAAAAAAAAAAAAAAAAAAAAAAAAAAAAAAAAAAAAAAAAAAAAAAAAAAAAAAAAAAAAAAAAAAAAAAAAAAAAAAAAAAAAAAAAAAAAAAAAAAAAAAAAAAAAAAAAAAAAAAAAAAAAAAAAAAAAAAAAAAAAAAAAAAAAAAAAAAAAAAAAAAAAAAAAAAAAAAAAAAAAAAAAAAAAAAAAAAAAAAAAAAAAAAAAAAAAAAAAAAAAAAAAAAAAAAAAAAAAAAAAAAAAAAAAAAAAAAAAAAAAAAAAAAAAAAAAAAAAAAAAAAAAAAAAAAAAAAAAAAAAAAAAAAAAAAAAAAAAAAAAAAAAAAAAAAAAAAAAAAAAAAAAAAAAAAAAAAAAAAAAAAAAAAAAAAAAAAAAAAAAAAAAAAAAAAAAAAAAAAAAAAAAAAAAAAAAAAAAAAAAAAAAAAAAAAAAAAAAAAAAAAAAAAAAAAAAAAAAAAAAAAAAAAAAAAAAAAAAAAAAAAAAAAAAAAAAAAAAAAAAAAAAAAAAAAAAAAAAAAAAAAAAAAAAAAAAAAAAAAAAAAAAAAAAAAAAAAAAAAAAAAAAAAAAAAAAAAAAAAAAAAAAAAAAAAAAAAAAAAAAAAAAAAAAAAAAAAAAAAAAAAAAAAAAAAAAAAAAAAAAAAAAAAAAAAAAAAAAAAAAAAAAAAAAAAAAAAAAAAAAAAAAAAAAAAAAAAAAAAAAAAAAAAAAAAAAAAAAAAAAAAAAAAAAAAAAAAAAAAAAAAAAAAAAAAAAAAAAAAAAAAAAAAAAAAAAAAAAAAAAAAAAAAAAAAAAAAAAAAAAAAAAAAAAAAAAAAAAAAAAAAAAAAAAAAAAAAAAAAAAAAAAAAAAAAAAAAAAAAAAAAAAAAAAAAAAAAAAAAAAAAAAAAAAAAAAAAAAAAAAAAAAAAAAAAAAAAAAAAAAAAAAAAAAAAAAAAAAAAAAAAAAAAAAAAAAAAAAAAAAAAAAAAAAAAAAAAAAAAAAAAAAAAAAAAAAAAAAAAAAAAAAAAAAAAAAAAAAAAAAAAAAAAAAAAAAAAAAAAAAAAAAAAAAAAAAAAAAAAAAAAAAAAAAAAAAAAAAAAAAAAAAAAAAAAAAAAAAAAAAAAAAAAAAAAAAAAAAAAAAAAAAAAAAAAAAAAAAAAAAAAAAAAAAAAAAAAAAAAAAAAAAAAAAAAAAAAAAAAAAAAAAAAAAAAAAAAAAAAAAAAAAAAAAAAAAAAAAAAAAAAAAAAAAAAAAAAAAAAAAAAAAAAAAAAAAAAAAAAAAAAAAAAAAAAAAAAAAAAAAAAAAAAAAAAAAAAAAAAAAAAAAAAAAAAAAAAAAAAAAAAAAAAAAAAAAAAAAAAAAAAAAAAAAAAAAAAAAAAAAAAAAAAAAAAAAAAAAAAAAAAAAAAAAAAAAAAAAAAAAAAAAAAAAAAAAAAAAAAAAAAAAAAAAAAAAAAAAAAAAAAAAAAAAAAAAAAAAAAAAAAAAAAAAAAAAAAAAAAAAAAAAAAAAAAAAAAAAAAAAAAAAAAAAAAAAAAAAAAAAAAAAAAAAAAAAAAAAAAAAAAAAAAAAAAAAAAAAAAAAAAAAAAAAAAAAAAAAAAAAAAAAAAAAAAAAAAAAAAAAAAAAAAAAAAAAAAAAAAAAAAAAAAAAAAAAAAAAAAAAAAAAAAAAAAAAAAAAAAAAAAAAAAAAAAAAAAAAAAAAAAAAAAAAAAAAAAAAAAAAAAAAAAAAAAAAAAAAAAAAAAAAAAAAAAAAAAAAAAAAAAAAAAAAAAAAAAAAAAAAAAAAAAAAAAAAAAAAAAAAAAAAAAAAAAAAAAAAAAAAAAAAAAAAAAAAAAAAAAAAAAAAAAAAAAAAAAAAAAAAAAAAAAAAAAAAAAAAAAAAAAAAAAAAAAAAAAAAAAAAAAAAAAAAAAAAAAAAAAAAAAAAAAAAAAAAAAAAAAAAAAAAAAAAAAAAAAAAAAAAAAAAAAAAAAAAAAAAAAAAAAAAAAAAAAAAAAAAAAAAAAAAAAAAAAAAAAAAAAAAAAAAAAAAAAAAAAAAAAAAAAAAAAAAAAAAAAAAAAAAAAAAAAAAAAAAAAAAAAAAAAAAAAAAAAAAAAAAAAAAAAAAAAAAAAAAAAAAAAAAAAAAAAAAAAAAAAAAAAAAAAAAAAAAAAAAAAAAAAAAAAAAAAAAAAAAAAAAAAAAAAAAAAAAAAAAAAAAAAAAAAAAAAAAAAAAAAAAAAAAAAAAAAAAAAAAAAAAAAAAAAAAAAAAAAAAAAAAAAAAAAAAAAAAAAAAAAAAAAAAAAAAAAAAAAAAAAAAAAAAAAAAAAAAAAAAAAAAAAAAAAAAAAAAAAAAAAAAAAAAAAAAAAAAAAAAAAAAAAAAAAAAAAAAAAAAAAAAAAAAAAAAAAAAAAAAAAAAAAAAAAAAAAAAAAAAAAAAAAAAAAAAAAAAAAAAAAAAAAAAAAAAAAAAAAAAAAAAAAAAAAAAAAAAAAAAAAAAAAAAAAAAAAAAAAAAAAAAAAAAAAAAAAAAAAAAAAAAAAAAAAAAAAAAAAAAAAAAAAAAAAAAAAAAAAAAAAAAAAAAAAAAAAAAAAAAAAAAAAAAAAAAAAAAAAAAAAAAAAAAAAAAAAAAAAAAAAAAAAAAAAAAAAAAAAAAAAAAAAAAAAAAAAAAAAAAAAAAAAAAAAAAAAAAAAAAAAAAAAAAAAAAAAAAAAAAAAAAAAAAAAAAAAAAAAAAAAAAAAAAAAAAAAAAAAAAAAAAAAAAAAAAAAAAAAAAAAAAAAAAAAAAAAAAAAAAAAAAAAAAAAAAAAAAAAAAAAAAAAAAAAAAAAAAAAAAAAAAAAAAAAAAAAAAAAAAAAAAAAAAAAAAAAAAAAAAAAAAAAAAAAAAAAAAAAAAAAAAAAAAAAAAAAAAAAAAAAAAAAAAAAAAAAAAAAAAAAAAAAAAAAAAAAAAAAAAAAAAAAAAAAAAAAAAAAAAAAAAAAAAAAAAAAAAAAAAAAAAAAAAAAAAAAAAAAAAAAAAAAAAAAAAAAAAAAAAAAAAAAAAAAAAAAAAAAAAAAAAAAAAAAAAAAAAAAAAAAAAAAAAAAAAAAAAAAAAAAAAAAAAAAAAAAAAAAAAAAAAAAAAAAAAAAAAAAAAAAAAAAAAAAAAAAAAAAAAAAAAAAAAAAAAAAAAAAAAAAAAAAAAAAAAAAAAAAAAAAAAAAAAAAAAAAAAAAAAAAAAAAAAAAAAAAAAAAAAAAAAAAAAAAAAAAAAAAAAAAAAAAAAAAAAAAAAAAAAAAAAAAAAAAAAAAAAAAAAAAAAAAAAAAAAAAAAAAAAAAAAAAAAAAAAAAAAAAAAAAAAAAAAAAAAAAAAAAAAAAAAAAAAAAAAAAAAAAAAAAAAAAAAAAAAAAAAAAAAAAAAAAAAAAAAAAAAAAAAAAAAAAAAAAAAAAAAAAAAAAAAAAAAAAAAAAAAAAAAAAAAAAAAAAAAAAAAAAAAAAAAAAAAAAAAAAAAAAAAAAAAAAAAAAAAAAAAAAAAAAAAAAAAAAAAAAAAAAAAAAAAAAAAAAAAAAAAAAAAAAAAAAAAAAAAAAAAAAAAAAAAAAAAAAAAAAAAAAAAAAAAAAAAAAAAAAAAAAAAAAAAAAAAAAAAAAAAAAAAAAAAAAAAAAAAAAAAAAAAAAAAAAAAAAAAAAAAAAAAAAAAAAAAAAAAAAAAAAAAAAAAAAAAAAAAAAAAAAAAAAAAAAAAAAAAAAAAAAAAAAAAAAAAAAAAAAAAAAAAAAAAAAAAAAAAAAAAAAAAAAAAAAAAAAAAAAAAAAAAAAAAAAAAAAAAAAAAAAAAAAAAAAAAAAAAAAAAAAAAAAAAAAAAAAAAAAAAAAAAAAAAAAAAAAAAAAAAAAAAAAAAAAAAAAAAAAAAAAAAAAAAAAAAAAAA
The DNA here is from genome assembly GCA_030864225.1 of Capsicum baccatum var. pendulum. NCBI lineage: Eukaryota > Viridiplantae > Streptophyta > Magnoliopsida > Solanales > Solanaceae > Capsicum > Capsicum baccatum. The sequence goes on along the minus strand of JAQZCD010000098.1, from coordinate 96,566 downwards.
AAAAAAAAAAAAAAAAAAAAAAAAAAAAAAAAAAAAAAAAAAAAAAAAAAAAAAAAAAAAAAAAAAAAAAAAAAAAAAAAAAAAAAAAAAAAAAAAAAAAAAAAAAAAAAAAAAAAAAAAAAAAAAAAAAAAAAAAAAAAAAAAAAAAAAAAAAAAAAAAAAAAAAAAAAAAAAAAAAAAAAAAAAAAAAAAAAAAAAAAAAAAAAAAAAAAAAAAAAAAAAAAAAAAAAAAAAAAAAAAAAAAAAAAAAAAAAAAAAAAAAAAAAAAAAAAAAAAAAAAAAAAAAAAAAAAAAAAAAAAAAAAAAAAAAAAAAAAAAAAAAAAAAAAAAAAAAAAAAAAAAAAAAAAAAAAAAAAAAAAAAAAAAAAAAAAAAAAAAAAAAAAAAAAAAAAAAAAAAAAAAAAAAAAAAAAAAAAAAAAAAAAAAAAAAAAAAAAAAAAAAAAAAAAAAAAAAAAAAAAAAAAAAAAAAAAAAAAAAAAAAAAAAAAAAAAAAAAAAAAAAAAAAAAAAAAAAAAAAAAAAAAAAAAAAAAAAAAAAAAAAAAAAAAAAAAAAAAAAAAAAAAAAAAAAAAAAAAAAAAAAAAAAAAAAAAAAAAAAAAAAAAAAAAAAAAAAAAAAAAAAAAAAAAAAAAAAAAAAAAAAAAAAAAAAAAAAAAAAAAAAAAAAAAAAAAAAAAAAAAAAAAAAAAAAAAAAAAAAAAAAAAAAAAAAAAAAAAAAAAAAAAAAAAAAAAAAAAAAAAAAAAAAAAAAAAAAAAAAAAAAAAAAAAAAAAAAAAAAAAAAAAAAAAAAAAAAAAAAAAAAAAAAAAAAAAAAAAAAAAAAAAAAAAAAAAAAAAAAAAAAAAAAAAAAAAAAAAAAAAAAAAAAAAAAAAAAAAAAAAAAAAAAAAAAAAAAAAAAAAAAAAAAAAAAAAAAAAAAAAAAAAAAAAAAAAAAAAAAAAAAAAAAAAAAAAAAAAAAAAAAAAAAAAAAAAAAAAAAAAAAAAAAAAAAAAAAAAAAAAAAAAAAAAAAAAAAAAAAAAAAAAAAAAAAAAAAAAAAAAAAAAAAAAAAAAAAAAAAAAAAAAAAAAAAAAAAAAAAAAAAAAAAAAAAAAAAAAAAAAAAAAAAAAAAAAAAAAAAAAAAAAAAAAAAAAAAAAAAAAAAAAAAAAAAAAAAAAAAAAAAAAAAAAAAAAAAAAAAAAAAAAAAAAAAAAAAAAAAAAAAAAAAAAAAAAAAAAAAAAAAAAAAAAAAAAAAAAAAAAAAAAAAAAAAAAAAAAAAAAAAAAAAAAAAAAAAAAAAAAAAAAAAAAAAAAAAAAAAAAAAAAAAAAAAAAAAAAAAAAAAAAAAAAAAAAAAAAAAAAAAAAAAAAAAAAAAAAAAAAAAAAAAAAAAAAAAAAAAAAAAAAAAAAAAAAAAAAAAAAAAAAAAAAAAAAAAAAAAAAAAAAAAAAAAAAAAAAAAAAAAAAAAAAAAAAAAAAAAAAAAAAAAAAAAAAAAAAAAAAAAAAAAAAAAAAAAAAAAAAAAAAAAAAAAAAAAAAAAAAAAAAAAAAAAAAAAAAAAAAAAAAAAAAAAAAAAAAAAAAAAAAAAAAAAAAAAAAAAAAAAAAAAAAAAAAAAAAAAAAAAAAAAAAAAAAAAAAAAAAAAAAAAAAAAAAAAAAAAAAAAAAAAAAAAAAAAAAAAAAAAAAAAAAAAAAAAAAAAAAAAAAAAAAAAAAAAAAAAAAAAAAAAAAAAAAAAAAAAAAAAAAAAAAAAAAAAAAAAAAAAAAAAAAAAAAAAAAAAAAAAAAAAAAAAAAAAAAAAAAAAAAAAAAAAAAAAAAAAAAAAAAAAAAAAAAAAAAAAAAAAAAAAAAAAAAAAAAAAAAAAAAAAAAAAAAAAAAAAAAAAAAAAAAAAAAAAAAAAAAAAAAAAAAAAAAAAAAAAAAAAAAAAAAAAAAAAAAAAAAAAAAAAAAAAAAAAAAAAAAAAAAAAAAAAAAAAAAAAAAAAAAAAAAAAAAAAAAAAAAAAAAAAAAAAAAAAAAAAAAAAAAAAAAAAAAAAAAAAAAAAAAAAAAAAAAAAAAAAAAAAAAAAAAAAAAAAAAAAAAAAAAAAAAAAAAAAAAAAAAAAAAAAAAAAAAAAAAAAAAAAAAAAAAAAAAAAAAAAAAAAAAAAAAAAAAAAAAAAAAAAAAAAAAAAAAAAAAAAAAAAAAAAAAAAAAAAAAAAAAAAAAAAAAAAAAAAAAAAAAAAAAAAAAAAAAAAAAAAAAAAAAAAAAAAAAAAAAAAAAAAAAAAAAAAAAAAAAAAAAAAAAAAAAAAAAAAAAAAAAAAAAAAAAAAAAAAAAAAAAAAAAAAAAAAAAAAAAAAAAAAAAAAAAAAAAAAAAAAAAAAAAAAAAAAAAAAAAAAAAAAAAAAAAAAAAAAAAAAAAAAAAAAAAAAAAAAAAAAAAAAAAAAAAAAAAAAAAAAAAAAAAAAAAAAAAAAAAAAAAAAAAAAAAAAAAAAAAAAAAAAAAAAAAAAAAAAAAAAAAAAAAAAAAAAAAAAAAAAAAAAAAAAAAAAAAAAAAAAAAAAAAAAAAAAAAAAAAAAAAAAAAAAAAAAAAAAAAAAAAAAAAAAAAAAAAAAAAAAAAAAAAAAAAAAAAAAAAAAAAAAAAAAAAAAAAAAAAAAAAAAAAAAAAAAAAAAAAAAAAAAAAAAAAAAAAAAAAAAAAAAAAAAAAAAAAAAAAAAAAAAAAAAAAAAAAAAAAAAAAAAAAAAAAAAAAAAAAAAAAAAAAAAAAAAAAAAAAAAAAAAAAAAAAAAAAAAAAAAAAAAAAAAAAAAAAAAAAAAAAAAAAAAAAAAAAAAAAAAAAAAAAAAAAAAAAAAAAAAAAAAAAAAAAAAAAAAAAAAAAAAAAAAAAAAAAAAAAAAAAAAAAAAAAAAAAAAAAAAAAAAAAAAAAAAAAAAAAAAAAAAAAAAAAAAAAAAAAAAAAAAAAAAAAAAAAAAAAAAAAAAAAAAAAAAAAAAAAAAAAAAAAAAAAAAAAAAAAAAAAAAAAAAAAAAAAAAAAAAAAAAAAAAAAAAAAAAAAAAAAAAAAAAAAAAAAAAAAAAAAAAAAAAAAAAAAAAAAAAAAAAAAAAAAAAAAAAAAAAAAAAAAAAAAAAAAAAAAAAAAAAAAAAAAAAAAAAAAAAAAAAAAAAAAAAAAAAAAAAAAAAAAAAAAAAAAAAAAAAAAAAAAAAAAAAAAAAAAAAAAAAAAAAAAAAAAAAAAAAAAAAAAAAAAAAAAAAAAAAAAAAAAAAAAAAAAAAAAAAAAAAAAAAAAAAAAAAAAAAAAAAAAAAAAAAAAAAAAAAAAAAAAAAAAAAAAAAAAAAAAAAAAAAAAAAAAAAAAAAAAAAAAAAAAAAAAAAAAAAAAAAAAAAAAAAAAAAAAAAAAAAAAAAAAAAAAAAAAAAAAAAAAAAAAAAAAAAAAAAAAAAAAAAAAAAAAAAAAAAAAAAAAAAAAAAAAAAAAAAAAAAAAAAAAAAAAAAAAAAAAAAAAAAAAAAAAAAAAAAAAAAAAAAAAAAAAAAAAAAAAAAAAAAAAAAAAAAAAAAAAAAAAAAAAAAAAAAAAAAAAAAAAAAAAAAAAAAAAAAAAAAAAAAAAAAAAAAAAAAAAAAAAAAAAAAAAAAAAAAAAAAAAAAAAAAAAAAAAAAAAAAAAAAAAAAAAAAAAAAAAAAAAAAAAAAAAAAAAAAAAAAAAAAAAAAAAAAAAAAAAAAAAAAAAAAAAAAAAAAAAAAAAAAAAAAAAAAAAAAAAAAAAAAAAAAAAAAAAAAAAAAAAAAAAAAAAAAAAAAAAAAAAAAAAAAAAAAAAAAAAAAAAAAAAAAAAAAAAAAAAAAAAAAAAAAAAAAAAAAAAAAAAAAAAAAAAAAAAAAAAAAAAAAAAAAAAAAAAAAAAAAAAAAAAAAAAAAAAAAAAAAAAAAAAAAAAAAAAAAAAAAAAAAAAAAAAAAAAAAAAAAAAAAAAAAAAAAAAAAAAAAAAAAAAAAAAAAAAAAAAAAAAAAAAAAAAAAAAAAAAAAAAAAAAAAAAAAAAAAAAAAAAAAAAAAAAAAAAAAAAAAAAAAAAAAAAAAAAAAAAAAAAAAAAAAAAAAAAAAAAAAAAAAAAAAAAAAAAAAAAAAAAAAAAAAAAAAAAAAAAAAAAAAAAAAAAAAAAAAAAAAAAAAAAAAAAAAAAAAAAAAAAAAAAAAAAAAAAAAAAAAAAAAAAAAAAAAAAAAAAAAAAAAAAAAAAAAAAAAAAAAAAAAAAAAAAAAAAAAAAAAAAAAAAAAAAAAAAAAAAAAAAAAAAAAAAAAAAAAAAAAAAAAAAAAAAAAAAAAAAAAAAAAAAAAAAAAAAAAAAAAAAAAAAAAAAAAAAAAAAAAAAAAAAAAAAAAAAAAAAAAAAAAAAAAAAAAAAAAAAAAAAAAAAAAAAAAAAAAAAAAAAAAAAAAAAAAAAAAAAAAAAAAAAAAAAAAAAAAAAAAAAAAAAAAAAAAAAAAAAAAAAAAAAAAAAAAAAAAAAAAAAAAAAAAAAAAAAAAAAAAAAAAAAAAAAAAAAAAAAAAAAAAAAAAAAAAAAAAAAAAAAAAAAAAAAAAAAAAAAAAAAAAAAAAAAAAAAAAAAAAAAAAAAAAAAAAAAAAAAAAAAAAAAAAAAAAAAAAAAAAAAAAAAAAAAAAAAAAAAAAAAAAAAAAAAAAAAAAAAAAAAAAAAAAAAAAAAAAAAAAAAAAAAAAAAAAAAAAAAAAAAAAAAAAAAAAAAAAAAAAAAAAAAAAAAAAAAAAAAAAAAAAAAAAAAAAAAAAAAAAAAAAAAAAAAAAAAAAAAAAAAAAAAAAAAAAAAAAAAAAAAAAAAAAAAAAAAAAAAAAAAAAAAAAAAAAAAAAAAAAAAAAAAAAAAAAAAAAAAAAAAAAAAAAAAAAAAAAAAAAAAAAAAAAAAAAAAAAAAAAAAAAAAAAAAAAAAAAAAAAAAAAAAAAAAAAAAAAAAAAAAAAAAAAAAAAAAAAAAAAAAAAAAAAAAAAAAAAAAAAAAAAAAAAAAAAAAAAAAAAAAAAAAAAAAAAAAAAAAAAAAAAAAAAAAAAAAAAAAAAAAAAAAAAAAAAAAAAAAAAAAAAAAAAAAAAAAAAAAAAAAAAAAAAAAAAAAAAAAAAAAAAAAAAAAAAAAAAAAAAAAAAAAAAAAAAAAAAAAAAAAAAAAAAAAAAAAAAAAAAAAAAAAAAAAAAAAAAAAAAAAAAAAAAAAAAAAAAAAAAAAAAAAAAAAAAAAAAAAAAAAAAAAAAAAAAAAAAAAAAAAAAAAAAAAAAAAAAAAAAAAAAAAAAAAAAAAAAAAAAAAAAAAAAAAAAAAAAAAAAAAAAAAAAAAAAAAAAAAAAAAAAAAAAAAAAAAAAAAAAAAAAAAAAAAAAAAAAAAAAAAAAAAAAAAAAAAAAAAAAAAAAAAAAAAAAAAAAAAAAAAAAAAAAAAAAAAAAAAAAAAAAAAAAAAAAAAAAAAAAAAAAAAAAAAAAAAAAAAAAAAAAAAAAAAAAAAAAAAAAAAAAAAAAAAAAAAAAAAAAAAAAAAAAAAAAAAAAAAAAAAAAAAAAAAAAAAAAAAAAAAAAAAAAAAAAAAAAAAAAAAAAAAAAAAAAAAAAAAAAAAAAAAAAAAAAAAAAAAAAAAAAAAAAAAAAAAAAAAAAAAAAAAAAAAAAAAAAAAAAAAAAAAAAAAAAAAAAAAAAAAAAAAAAAAAAAAAAAAAAAAAAAAAAAAAAAAAAAAAAAAAAAAAAAAAAAAAAAAAAAAAAAAAAAAAAAAAAAAAAAAAAAAAAAAAAAAAAAAAAAAAAAAAAAAAAAAAAAAAAAAAAAAAAAAAAAAAAAAAAAAAAAAAAAAAAAAAAAAAAAAAAAAAAAAAAAAAAAAAAAAAAAAAAAAAAAAAAAAAAAAAAAAAAAAAAAAAAAAAAAAAAAAAAAAAAAAAAAAAAAAAAAAAAAAAAAAAAAAAAAAAAAAAAAAAAAAAAAAAAAAAAAAAAAAAAAAAAAAAAAAAAAAAAAAAAAAAAAAAAAAAAAAAAAAAAAAAAAAAAAAAAAAAAAAAAAAAAAAAAAAAAAAAAAAAAAAAAAAAAAAAAAAAAAAAAAAAAAAAAAAAAAAAAAAAAAAAAAAAAAAAAAAAAAAAAAAAAAAAAAAAAAAAAAAAAAAAAAAAAAAAAAAAAAAAAAAAAAAAAAAAAAAAAAAAAAAAAAAAAAAAAAAAAAAAAAAAAAAAAAAAAAAAAAAAAAAAAAAAAAAAAAAAAAAAAAAAAAAAAAAAAAAAAAAAAAAAAAAAAAAAAAAAAAAAAAAAAAAAAAAAAAAAAAAAAAAAAAAAAAAAAAAAAAAAAAAAAAAAAAAAAAAAAAAAAAAAAAAAAAAAAAAAAAAAAAAAAAAAAAAAAAAAAAAAAAAAAAAAAAAAAAAAAAAAAAAAAAAAAAAAAAAAAAAAAAAAAAAAAAAAAAAAAAAAAAAAAAAAAAAAAAAAAAAAAAAAAAAAAAAAAAAAAAAAAAAAAAAAAAAAAAAAAAAAAAAAAAAAAAAAAAAAAAAAAAAAAAAAAAAAAAAAAAAAAAAAAAAAAAAAAAAAAAAAAAAAAAAAAAAAAAAAAAAAAAAAAAAAAAAAAAAAAAAAAAAAAAAAAAAAAAAAAAAAAAAAAAAAAAAAAAAAAAAAAAAAAAAAAAAAAAAAAAAAAAAAAAAAAAAAAAAAAAAAAAAAAAAAAAAAAAAAAAAAAAAAAAAAAAAAAAAAAAAAAAAAAAAAAAAAAAAAAAAAAAAAAAAAAAAAAAAAAAAAAAAAAAAAAAAAAAAAAAAAAAAAAAAAAAAAAAAAAAAAAAAAAAAAAAAAAAAAAAAAAAAAAAAAAAAAAAAAAAAAAAAAAAAAAAAAAAAAAAAAAAAAAAAAAAAAAAAAAAAAAAAAAAAAAAAAAAAAAAAAAAAAAAAAAAAAAAAAAAAAAAAAAAAAAAAAAAAAAAAAAAAAAAAAAAAAAAAAAAAAAAAAAAAAAAAAAAAAAAAAAAAAAAAAAAAAAAAAAAAAAAAAAAAAAAAAAAAAAAAAAAAAAAAAAAAAAAAAAAAAAAAAAAAAAAAAAAAAAAAAAAAAAAAAAAAAAAAAAAAAAAAAAAAAAAAAAAAAAAAAAAAAAAAAAAAAAAAAAAAAAAAAAAAAAAAAAAAAAAAAAAAAAAAAAAAAAAAAAAAAAAAAAAAAAAAAAAAAAAAAAAAAAAAAAAAAAAAAAAAAAAAAAAAAAAAAAAAAAAAAAAAAAAAAAAAAAAAAAAAAAAAAAAAAAAAAAAAAAAAAAAAAAAAAAAAAAAAAAAAAAAAAAAAAAAAAAAAAAAAAAAAAAAAAAAAAAAAAAAAAAAAAAAAAAAAAAAAAAAAAAAAAAAAAAAAAAAAAAAAAAAAAAAAAAAAAAAAAAAAAAAAAAAAAAAAAAAAAAAAAAAAAAAAAAAAAAAAAAAAAAAAAAAAAAAAAAAAAAAAAAAAAAAAAAAAAAAAAAAAAAAAAAAAAAAAAAAAAAAAAAAAAAAAAAAAAAAAAAAAAAAAAAAAAAAAAAAAAAAAAAAAAAAAAAAAAAAAAAAAAAAAAAAAAAAAAAAAAAAAAAAAAAAAAAAAAAAAAAAAAAAAAAAAAAAAAAAAAAAAAAAAAAAAAAAAAAAAAAAAAAAAAAAAAAAAAAAAAAAAAAAAAAAAAAAAAAAAAAAAAAAAAAAAAAAAAAAAAAAAAAAAAAAAAAAAAAAAAAAAAAAAAAAAAAAAAAAAAAAAAAAAAAAAAAAAAAAAAAAAAAAAAAAAAAAAAAAAAAAAAAAAAAAAAAAAAAAAAAAAAAAAAAAAAAAAAAAAAAAAAAAAAAAAAAAAAAAAAAAAAAAAAAAAAAAAAAAAAAAAAAAAAAAAAAAAAAAAAAAAAAAAAAAAAAAAAAAAAAAAAAAAAAAAAAAAAAAAAAAAAAAAAAAAAAAAAAAAAAAAAAAAAAAAAAAAAAAAAAAAAAAAAAAAAAAAAAAAAAAAAAAAAAAAAAAAAAAAAAAAAAAAAAAAAAAAAAAAAAAAAAAAAAAAAAAAAAAAAAAAAAAAAAAAAAAAAAAAAAAAAAAAAAAAAAAAAAAAAAAAAAAAAAAAAAAAAAAAAAAAAAAAAAAAAAAAAAAAAAAAAAAAAAAAAAAAAAAAAAAAAAAAAAAAAAAAAAAAAAAAAAAAAAAAAAAAAAAAAAAAAAAAAAAAAAAAAAAAAAAAAAAAAAAAAAAAAAAAAAAAAAAAAAAAAAAAAAAAAAAAAAAAAAAAAAAAAAAAAAAAAAAAAAAAAAAAAAAAAAAAAAAAAAAAAAAAAAAAAAAAAAAAAAAAAAAAAAAAAAAAAAAAAAAAAAAAAAAAAAAAAAAAAAAAAAAAAAAAAAAAAAAAAAAAAAAAAAAAAAAAAAAAAAAAAAAAAAAAAAAAAAAAAAAAAAAAAAAAAAAAAAAAAAAAAAAAAAAAAAAAAAAAAAAAAAAAAAAAAAAAAAAAAAAAAAAAAAAAAAAAAAAAAAAAAAAAAAAAAAAAAAAAAAAAAAAAAAAAAAAAAAAAAAAAAAAAAAAAAAAAAAAAAAAAAAAAAAAAAAAAAAAAAAAAAAAAAAAAAAAAAAAAAAAAAAAAAAAAAAAAAAAAAAAAAAAAAAAAAAAAAAAAAAAAAAAAAAAAAAAAAAAAAAAAAAAAAAAAAAAAAAAAAAAAAAAAAAAAAAAAAAAAAAAAAAAAAAAAAAAAAAAAAAAAAAAAAAAAAAAAAAAAAAAAAAAAAAAAAAAAAAAAAAAAAAAAAAAAAAAAAAAAAAAAAAAAAAAAAAAAAAAAAAAAAAAAAAAAAAAAAAAAAAAAAAAAAAAAAAAAAAAAAAAAAAAAAAAAAAAAAAAAAAAAAAAAAAAAAAAAAAAAAAAAAAAAAAAAAAAAAAAAAAAAAAAAAAAAAAAAAAAAAAAAAAAAAAAAAAAAAAAAAAAAAAAAAAAAAAAAAAAAAAAAAAAAAAAAAAAAAAAAAAAAAAAAAAAAAAAAAAAAAAAAAAAAAAAAAAAAAAAAAAAAAAAAAAAAAAAAAAAAAAAAAAAAAAAAAAAAAAAAAAAAAAAAAAAAAAAAAAAAAAAAAAAAAAAAAAAAAAAAAAAAAAAAAAAAAAAAAAAAAAAAAAAAAAAAAAAAAAAAAAAAAAAAAAAAAAAAAAAAAAAAAAAAAAAAAAAAAAAAAAAAAAAAAAAAAAAAAAAAAAAAAAAAAAAAAAAAAAAAAAAAAAAAAAAAAAAAAAAAAAAAAAAAAAAAAAAAAAAAAAAAAAAAAAAAAAAAAAAAAAAAAAAAAAAAAAAAAAAAAAAAAAAAAAAAAAAAAAAAAAAAAAAAAAAAAAAAAAAAAAAAAAAAAAAAAAAAAAAAAAAAAAAAAAAAAAAAAAAAAAAAAAAAAAAAAAAAAAAAAAAAAAAAAAAAAAAAAAAAAAAAAAAAAAAAAAAAAAAAAAAAAAAAAAAAAAAAAAAAAAAAAAAAAAAAAAAAAAAAAAAAAAAAAAAAAAAAAAAAAAAAAAAAAAAAAAAAAAAAAAAAAAAAAAAAAAAAAAAAAAAAAAAAAAAAAAAAAAAAAAAAAAAAAAAAAAAAAAAAAAAAAAAAAAAAAAAAAAAAAAAAAAAAAAAAAAAAAAAAAAAAAAAAAAAAAAAAAAAAAAAAAAAAAAAAAAAAAAAAAAAAAAAAAAAAAAAAAAAAAAAAAAAAAAAAAAAAAAAAAAAAAAAAAAAAAAAAAAAAAAAAAAAAAAAAAAAAAAAAAAAAAAAAAAAAAAAAAAAAAAAAAAAAAAAAAAAAAAAAAAAAAAAAAAAAAAAAAAAAAAAAAAAAAAAAAAAAAAAAAAAAAAAAAAAAAAAAAAAAAAAAAAAAAAAAAAAAAAAAAAAAAAAAAAAAAAAAAAAAAAAAAAAAAAAAAAAAAAAAAAAAAAAAAAAAAAAAAAAAAAAAAAAAAAAAAAAAAAAAAAAAAAAAAAAAAAAAAAAAAAAAAAAAAAAAAAAAAAAAAAAAAAAAAAAAAAAAAAAAAAAAAAAAAAAAAAAAAAAAAAAAAAAAAAAAAAAAAAAAAAAAAAAAAAAAAAAAAAAAAAAAAAAAAAAAAAAAAAAAAAAAAAAAAAAAAAAAAAAAAAAAAAAAAAAAAAAAAAAAAAAAAAAAAAAAAAAAAAAAAAAAAAAAAAAAAAAAAAAAAAAAAAAAAAAAAAAAAAAAAAAAAAAAAAAAAAAAAAAAAAAAAAAAAAAAAAAAAAAAAAAAAAAAAAAAAAAAAAAAAAAAAAAAAAAAAAAAAAAAAAAAAAAAAAAAAAAAAAAAAAAAAAAAAAAAAAAAAAAAAAAAAAAAAAAAAAAAAAAAAAAAAAAAAAAAAAAAAAAAAAAAAAAAAAAAAAAAAAAAAAAAAAAAAAAAAAAAAAAAAAAAAAAAAAAAAAAAAAAAAAAAAAAAAAAAAAAAAAAAAAAAAAAAAAAAAAAAAAAAAAAAAAAAAAAAAAAAAAAAAAAAAAAAAAAAAAAAAAAAAAAAAAAAAAAAAAAAAAAAAAAAAAAAAAAAAAAAAAAAAAAAAAAAAAAAAAAAAAAAAAAAAAAAAAAAAAAAAAAAAAAAAAAAAAAAAAAAAAAAAAAAAAAAAAAAAAAAAAAAAAAAAAAAAAAAAAAAAAAAAAAAAAAAAAAAAAAAAAAAAAAAAAAAAAAAAAAAAAAAAAAAAAAAAAAAAAAAAAAAAAAAAAAAAAAAAAAAAAAAAAAAAAAAAAAAAAAAAAAAAAAAAAAAAAAAAAAAAAAAAAAAAAAAAAAAAAAAAAAAAAAAAAAAAAAAAAAAAAAAAAAAAAAAAAAAAAAAAAAAAAAAAAAAAAAAAAAAAAAAAAAAAAAAAAAAAAAAAAAAAAAAAAAAAAAAAAAAAAAAAAAAAAAAAAAAAAAAAAAAAAAAAAAAAAAAAAAAAAAAAAAAAAAAAAAAAAAAAAAAAAAAAAAAAAAAAAAAAAAAAAAAAAAAAAAAAAAAAAAAAAAAAAAAAAAAAAAAAAAAAAAAAAAAAAAAAAAAAAAAAAAAAAAAAAAAAAAAAAAAAAAAAAAAAAAAAAAAAAAAAAAAAAAAAAAAAAAAAAAAAAAAAAAAAAAAAAAAAAAAAAAAAAAAAAAAAAAAAAAAAAAAAAAAAAAAAAAAAAAAAAAAAAAAAAAAAAAAAAAAAAAAAAAAAAAAAAAAAAAAAAAAAAAAAAAAAAAAAAAAAAAAAAAAAAAAAAAAAAAAAAAAAAAAAAAAAAAAAAAAAAAAAAAAAAAAAAAAAAAAAAAAAAAAAAAAAAAAAAAAAAAAAAAAAAAAAAAAAAAAAAAAAAAAAAAAAAAAAAAAAAAAAAAAAAAAAAAAAAAAAAAAAAAAAAAAAAAAAAAAAAAAAAAAAAAAAAAAAAAAAAAAAAAAAAAAAAAAAAAAAAAAAAAAAAAAAAAAAAAAAAAAAAAAAAAAAAAAAAAAAAAAAAAAAAAAAAAAAAAAAAAAAAAAAAAAAAAAAAAAAAAAAAAAAAAAAAAAAAAAAAAAAAAAAAAAAAAAAAAAAAAAAAAAAAAAAAAAAAAAAAAAAAAAAAAAAAAAAAAAAAAAAAAAAAAAAAAAAAAAAAAAAAAAAAAAAAAAAAAAAAAAAAAAAAAAAAAAAAAAAAAAAAAAAAAAAAAAAAAAAAAAAAAAAAAAAAAAAAAAAAAAAAAAAAAAAAAAAAAAAAAAAAAAAAAAAAAAAAAAAAAAAAAAAAAAAAAAAAAAAAAAAAAAAAAAAAAAAAAAAAAAAAAAAAAAAAAAAAAAAAAAAAAAAAAAAAAAAAAAAAAAAAAAAAAAAAAAAAAAAAAAAAAAAAAAAAAAAAAAAAAAAAAAAAAAAAAAAAAAAAAAAAAAAAAAAAAAAAAAAAAAAAAAAAAAAAAAAAAAAAAAAAAAAAAAAAAAAAAAAAAAAAAAAAAAAAAAAAAAAAAAAAAAAAAAAAAAAAAAAAAAAAAAAAAAAAAAAAAAAAAAAAAAAAAAAAAAAAAAAAAAAAAAAAAAAAAAAAAAAAAAAAAAAAAAAAAAAAAAAAAAAAAAAAAAAAAAAAAAAAAAAAAAAAAAAAAAAAAAAAAAAAAAAAAAAAAAAAAAAAAAAAAAAAAAAAAAAAAAAAAAAAAAAAAAAAAAAAAAAAAAAAAAAAAAAAAAAAAAAAAAAAAAAAAAAAAAAAAAAAAAAAAAAAAAAAAAAAAAAAAAAAAAAAAAAAAAAAAAAAAAAAAAAAAAAAAAAAAAAAAAAAAAAAAAAAAAAAAAAAAAAAAAAAAAAAAAAAAAAAAAAAAAAAAAAAAAAAAAAAAAAAAAAAAAAAAAAAAAAAAAAAAAAAAAAAAAAAAAAAAAAAAAAAAAAAAAAAAAAAAAAAAAAAAAAAAAAAAAAAAAAAAAAAAAAAAAAAAAAAAAAAAAAAAAAAAAAAAAAAAAAAAAAAAAAAAAAAAAAAAAAAAAAAAAAAAAAAAAAAAAAAAAAAAAAAAAAAAAAAAAAAAAAAAAAAAAAAAAAAAAAAAAAAAAAAAAAAAAAAAAAAAAAAAAAAAAAAAAAAAAAAAAAAAAAAAAAAAAAAAAAAAAAAAAAAAAAAAAAAAAAAAAAAAAAAAAAAAAAAAAAAAAAAAAAAAAAAAAAAAAAAAAAAAAAAAAAAAAAAAAAAAAAAAAAAAAAAAAAAAAAAAAAAAAAAAAAAAAAAAAAAAAAAAAAAAAAAAAAAAAAAAAAAAAAAAAAAAAAAAAAAAAAAAAAAAAAAAAAAAAAAAAAAAAAAAAAAAAAAAAAAAAAAAAAAAAAAAAAAAAAAAAAAAAAAAAAAAAAAAAAAAAAAAAAAAAAAAAAAAAAAAAAAAAAAAAAAAAAAAAAAAAAAAAAAAAAAAAAAAAAAAAAAAAAAAAAAAAAAAAAAAAAAAAAAAAAAAAAAAAAAAAAAAAAAAAAAAAAAAAAAAAAAAAAAAAAAAAAAAAAAAAAAAAAAAAAAAAAAAAAAAAAAAAAAAAAAAAAAAAAAAAAAAAAAAAAAAAAAAAAAAAAAAAAAAAAAAAAAAAAAAAAAAAAAAAAAAAAAAAAAAAAAAAAAAAAAAAAAAAAAAAAAAAAAAAAAAAAAAAAAAAAAAAAAAAAAAAAAAAAAAAAAAAAAAAAAAAAAAAAAAAAAAAAAAAAAAAAAAAAAAAAAAAAAAAAAAAAAAAAAAAAAAAAAAAAAAAAAAAAAAAAAAAAAAAAAAAAAAAAAAAAAAAAAAAAAAAAAAAAAAAAAAAAAAAAAAAAAAAAAAAAAAAAAAAAAAAAAAAAAAAAAAAAAAAAAAAAAAAAAAAAAAAAAAAAAAAAAAAAAAAAAAAAAAAAAAAAAAAAAAAAAAAAAAAAAAAAAAAAAAAAAAAAAAAAAAAAAAAAAAAAAAAAAAAAAAAAAAAAAAAAAAAAAAAAAAAAAAAAAAAAAAAAAAAAAAAAAAAAAAAAAAAAAAAAAAAAAAAAAAAAAAAAAAAAAAAAAAAAAAAAAAAAAAAAAAAAAAAAAAAAAAAAAAAAAAAAAAAAAAAAAAAAAAAAAAAAAAAAAAAAAAAAAAAAAAAAAAAAAAAAAAAAAAAAAAAAAAAAAAAAAAAAAAAAAAAAAAAAAAAAAAAAAAAAAAAAAAAAAAAAAAAAAAAAAAAAAAAAAAAAAAAAAAAAAAAAAAAAAAAAAAAAAAAAAAAAAAAAAAAAAAAAAAAAAAAAAAAAAAAAAAAAAAAAAAAAAAAAAAAAAAAAAAAAAAAAAAAAAAAAAAAAAAAAAAAAAAAAAAAAAAAAAAAAAAAAAAAAAAAAAAAAAAAAAAAAAAAAAAAAAAAAAAAAAAAAAAAAAAAAAAAAAAAAAAAAAAAAAAAAAAAAAAAAAAAAAAAAAAAAAAAAAAAAAAAAAAAAAAAAAAAAAAAAAAAAAAAAAAAAAAAAAAAAAAAAAAAAAAAAAAAAAAAAAAAAAAAAAAAAAAAAAAAAAAAAAAAAAAAAAAAAAAAAAAAAAAAAAAAAAAAAAAAAAAAAAAAAAAAAAAAAAAAAAAAAAAAAAAAAAAAAAAAAAAAAAAAAAAAAAAAAAAAAAAAAAAAAAAAAAAAAAAAAAAAAAAAAAAAAAAAAAAAAAAAAAAAAAAAAAAAAAAAAAAAAAAAAAAAAAAAAAAAAAAAAAAAAAAAAAAAAAAAAAAAAAAAAAAAAAAAAAAAAAAAAAAAAAAAAAAAAAAAAAAAAAAAAAAAAAAAAAAAAAAAAAAAAAAAAAAAAAAAAAAAAAAAAAAAAAAAAAAAAAAAAAAAAAAAAAAAAAAAAAAAAAAAAAAAAAAAAAAAAAAAAAAAAAAAAAAAAAAAAAAAAAAAAAAAAAAAAAAAAAAAAAAAAAAAAAAAAAAAAAAAAAAAAAAAAAAAAAAAAAAAAAAAAAAAAAAAAAAAAAAAAAAAAAAAAAAAAAAAAAAAAAAAAAAAAAAAAAAAAAAAAAAAAAAAAAAAAAAAAAAAAAAAAAAAAAAAAAAAAAAAAAAAAAAAAAAAAAAAAAAAAAAAAAAAAAAAAAAAAAAAAAAAAAAAAAAAAAAAAAAAAAAAAAAAAAAAAAAAAAAAAAAAAAAAAAAAAAAAAAAAAAAAAAAAAAAAAAAAAAAAAAAAAAAAAAAAAAAAAAAAAAAAAAAAAAAAAAAAAAAAAAAAAAAAAAAAAAAAAAAAAAAAAAAAAAAAAAAAAAAAAAAAAAAAAAAAAAAAAAAAAAAAAAAAAAAAAAAAAAAAAAAAAAAAAAAAAAAAAAAAAAAAAAAAAAAAAAAAAAAAAAAAAAAAAAAAAAAAAAAAAAAAAAAAAAAAAAAAAAAAAAAAAAAAAAAAAAAAAAAAAAAAAAAAAAAAAAAAAAAAAAAAAAAAAAAAAAAAAAAAAAAAAAAAAAAAAAAAAAAAAAAAAAAAAAAAAAAAAAAAAAAAAAAAAAAAAAAAAAAAAAAAAAAAAAAAAAAAAAAAAAAAAAAAAAAAAAAAAAAAAAAAAAAAAAAAAAAAAAAAAAAAAAAAAAAAAAAAAAAAAAAAAAAAAAAAAAAAAAAAAAAAAAAAAAAAAAAAAAAAAAAAAAAAAAAAAAAAAAAAAAAAAAAAAAAAAAAAAAAAAAAAAAAAAAAAAAAAAAAAAAAAAAAAAAAAAAAAAAAAAAAAAAAAAAAAAAAAAAAAAAAAAAAAAAAAAAAAAAAAAAAAAAAAAAAAAAAAAAAAAAAAAAAAAAAAAAAAAAAAAAAAAAAAAAAAAAAAAAAAAAAAAAAAAAAAAAAAAAAAAAAAAAAAAAAAAAAAAAAAAAAAAAAAAAAAAAAAAAAAAAAAAAAAAAAAAAAAAAAAAAAAAAAAAAAAAAAAAAAAAAAAAAAAAAAAAAAAAAAAAAAAAAAAAAAAAAAAAAAAAAAAAAAAAAAAAAAAAAAAAAAAAAAAAAAAAAAAAAAAAAAAAAAAAAAAAAAAAAAAAAAAAAAAAAAAAAAAAAAAAAAAAAAAAAAAAAAAAAAAAAAAAAAAAAAAAAAAAAAAAAAAAAAAAAAAAAAAAAAAAAAAAAAAAAAAAAAAAAAAAAAAAAAAAAAAAAAAAAAAAAAAAAAAAAAAAAAAAAAAAAAAAAAAAAAAAAAAAAAAAAAAAAAAAAAAAAAAAAAAAAAAAAAAAAAAAAAAAAAAAAAAAAAAAAAAAAAAAAAAAAAAAAAAAAAAAAAAAAAAAAAAAAAAAAAAAAAAAAAAAAAAAAAAAAAAAAAAAAAAAAAAAAAAAAAAAAAAAAAAAAAAAAAAAAAAAAAAAAAAAAAAAAAAAAAAAAAAAAAAAAAAAAAAAAAAAAAAAAAAAAAAAAAAAAAAAAAAAAAAAAAAAAAAAAAAAAAAAAAAAAAAAAAAAAAAAAAAAAAAAAAAAAAAAAAAAAAAAAAAAAAAAAAAAAAAAAAAAAAAAAAAAAAAAAAAAAAAAAAAAAAAAAAAAAAAAAAAAAAAAAAAAAAAAAAAAAAAAAAAAAAAAAAAAAAAAAAAAAAAAAAAAAAAAAAAAAAAAAAAAAAAAAAAAAAAAAAAAAAAAAAAAAAAAAAAAAAAAAAAAAAAAAAAAAAAAAAAAAAAAAAAAAAAAAAAAAAAAAAAAAAAAAAAAAAAAAAAAAAAAAAAAAAAAAAAAAAAAAAAAAAAAAAAAAAAAAAAAAAAAAAAAAAAAAAAAAAAAAAAAAAAAAAAAAAAAAAAAAAAAAAAAAAAAAAAAAAAAAAAAAAAAAAAAAAAAAAAAAAAAAAAAAAAAAAAAAAAAAAAAAAAAAAAAAAAAAAAAAAAAAAAAAAAAAAAAAAAAAAAAAAAAAAAAAAAAAAAAAAAAAAAAAAAAAAAAAAAAAAAAAAAAAAAAAAAAAAAAAAAAAAAAAAAAAAAAAAAAAAAAAAAAAAAAAAAAAAAAAAAAAAAAAAAAAAAAAAAAAAAAAAAAAAAAAAAAAAAAAAAAAAAAAAAAAAAAAAAAAAAAAAAAAAAAAAAAAAAAAAAAAAAAAAAAAAAAAAAAAAAAAAAAAAAAAAAAAAAAAAAAAAAAAAAAAAAAAAAAAAAAAAAAAAAAAAAAAAAAAAAAAAAAAAAAAAAAAAAAAAAAAAAAAAAAAAAAAAAAAAAAAAAAAAAAAAAAAAAAAAAAAAAAAAAAAAAAAAAAAAAAAAAAAAAAAAAAAAAAAAAAAAAAAAAAAAAAAAAAAAAAAAAAAAAAAAAAAAAAAAAAAAAAAAAAAAAAAAAAAAAAAAAAAAAAAAAAAAAAAAAAAAAAAAAAAAAAAAAAAAAAAAAAAAAAAAAAAAAAAAAAAAAAAAAAAAAAAAAAAAAAAAAAAAAAAAAAAAAAAAAAAAAAAAAAAAAAAAAAAAAAAAAAAAAAAAAAAAAAAAAAAAAAAAAAAAAAAAAAAAAAAAAAAAAAAAAAAAAAAAAAAAAAAAAAAAAAAAAAAAAAAAAAAAAAAAAAAAAAAAAAAAAAAAAAAAAAAAAAAAAAAAAAAAAAAAAAAAAAAAAAAAAAAAAAAAAAAAAAAAAAAAAAAAAAAAAAAAAAAAAAAAAAAAAAAAAAAAAAAAAAAAAAAAAAAAAAAAAAAAAAAAAAAAAAAAAAAAAAAAAAAAAAAAAAAAAAAAAAAAAAAAAAAAAAAAAAAAAAAAAAAAAAAAAAAAAAAAAAAAAAAAAAAAAAAAAAAAAAAAAAAAAAAAAAAAAAAAAAAAAAAAAAAAAAAAAAAAAAAAAAAAAAAAAAAAAAAAAAAAAAAAAAAAAAAAAAAAAAAAAAAAAAAAAAAAAAAAAAAAAAAAAAAAAAAAAAAAAAAAAAAAAAAAAAAAAAAAAAAAAAAAAAAAAAAAAAAAAAAAAAAAAAAAAAAAAAAAAAAAAAAAAAAAAAAAAAAAAAAAAAAAAAAAAAAAAAAAAAAAAAAAAAAAAAAAAAAAAAAAAAAAAAAAAAAAAAAAAAAAAAAAAAAAAAAAAAAAAAAAAAAAAAAAAAAAAAAAAAAAAAAAAAAAAAAAAAAAAAAAAAAAAAAAAAAAAAAAAAAAAAAAAAAAAAAAAAAAAAAAAAAAAAAAAAAAAAAAAAAAAAAAAAAAAAAAAAAAAAAAAAAAAAAAAAAAAAAAAAAAAAAAAAAAAAAAAAAAAAAAAAAAAAAAAAAAAAAAAAAAAAAAAAAAAAAAAAAAAAAAAAAAAAAAAAAAAAAAAAAAAAAAAAAAAAAAAAAAAAAAAAAAAAAAAAAAAAAAAAAAAAAAAAAAAAAAAAAAAAAAAAAAAAAAAAAAAAAAAAAAAAAAAAAAAAAAAAAAAAAAAAAAAAAAAAAAAAAAAAAAAAAAAAAAAAAAAAAAAAAAAAAAAAAAAAAAAAAAAAAAAAAAAAAAAAAAAAAAAAAAAAAAAAAAAAAAAAAAAAAAAAAAAAAAAAAAAAAAAAAAAAAAAAAAAAAAAAAAAAAAAAAAAAAAAAAAAAAAAAAAAAAAAAAAAAAAAAAAAAAAAAAAAAAAAAAAAAAAAAAAAAAAAAAAAAAAAAAAAAAAAAAAAAAAAAAAAAAAAAAAAAAAAAAAAAAAAAAAAAAAAAAAAAAAAAAAAAAAAAAAAAAAAAAAAAAAAAAAAAAAAAAAAAAAAAAAAAAAAAAAAAAAAAAAAAAAAAAAAAAAAAAAAAAAAAAAAAAAAAAAAAAAAAAAAAAAAAAAAAAAAAAAAAAAAAAAAAAAAAAAAAAAAAAAAAAAAAAAAAAAAAAAAAAAAAAAAAAAAAAAAAAAAAAAAAAAAAAAAAAAAAAAAAAAAAAAAAAAAAAAAAAAAAAAAAAAAAAAAAAAAAAAAAAAAAAAAAAAAAAAAAAAAAAAAAAAAAAAAAAAAAAAAAAAAAAAAAAAAAAAAAAAAAAAAAAAAAAAAAAAAAAAAAAAAAAAAAAAAAAAAAAAAAAAAAAAAAAAAAAAAAAAAAAAAAAAAAAAAAAAAAAAAAAAAAAAAAAAAAAAAAAAAAAAAAAAAAAAAAAAAAAAAAAAAAAAAAAAAAAAAAAAAAAAAAAAAAAAAAAAAAAAAAAAAAAAAAAAAAAAAAAAAAAAAAAAAAAAAAAAAAAAAAAAAAAAAAAAAAAAAAAAAAAAAAAAAAAAAAAAAAAAAAAAAAAAAAAAAAAAAAAAAAAAAAAAAAAAAAAAAAAAAAAAAAAAAAAAAAAAAAAAAAAAAAAAAAAAAAAAAAAAAAAAAAAAAAAAAAAAAAAAAAAAAAAAAAAAAAAAAAAAAAAAAAAAAAAAAAAAAAAAAAAAAAAAAAAAAAAAAAAAAAAAAAAAAAAAAAAAAAAAAAAAAAAAAAAAAAAAAAAAAAAAAAAAAAAAAAAAAAAAAAAAAAAAAAAAAAAAAAAAAAAAAAAAAAAAAAAAAAAAAAAAAAAAAAAAAAAAAAAAAAAAAAAAAAAAAAAAAAAAAAAAAAAAAAAAAAAAAAAAAAAAAAAAAAAAAAAAAAAAAAAAAAAAAAAAAAAAAAAAAAAAAAAAAAAAAAAAAAAAAAAAAAAAAAAAAAAAAAAAAAAAAAAAAAAAAAAAAAAAAAAAAAAAAAAAAAAAAAAAAAAAAAAAAAAAAAAAAAAAAAAAAAAAAAAAAAAAAAAAAAAAAAAAAAAAAAAAAAAAAAAAAAAAAAAAAAAAAAAAAAAAAAAAAAAAAAAAAAAAAAAAAAAAAAAAAAAAAAAAAAAAAAAAAAAAAAAAAAAAAAAAAAAAAAAAAAAAAAAAAAAAAAAAAAAAAAAAAAAAAAAAAAAAAAAAAAAAAAAAAAAAAAAAAAAAAAAAAAAAAAAAAAAAAAAAAAAAAAAAAAAAAAAAAAAAAAAAAAAAAAAAAAAAAAAAAAAAAAAAAAAAAAAAAAAAAAAAAAAAAAAAAAAAAAAAAAAAAAAAAAAAAAAAAAAAAAAAAAAAAAAAAAAAAAAAAAAAAAAAAAAAAAAAAAAAAAAAAAAAAAAAAAAAAAAAAAAAAAAAAAAAAAAAAAAAAAAAAAAAAAAAAAAAAAAAAAAAAAAAAAAAAAAAAAAAAAAAAAAAAAAAAAAAAAAAAAAAAAAAAAAAAAAAAAAAAAAAAAAAAAAAAAAAAAAAAAAAAAAAAAAAAAAAAAAAAAAAAAAAAAAAAAAAAAAAAAAAAAAAAAAAAAAAAAAAAAAAAAAAAAAAAAAAAAAAAAAAAAAAAAAAAAAAAAAAAAAAAAAAAAAAAAAAAAAAAAAAAAAAAAAAAAAAAAAAAAAAAAAAAAAAAAAAAAAAAAAAAAAAAAAAAAAAAAAAAAAAAAAAAAAAAAAAAAAAAAAAAAAAAAAAAAAAAAAAAAAAAAAAAAAAAAAAAAAAAAAAAAAAAAAAAAAAAAAAAAAAAAAAAAAAAAAAAAAAAAAAAAAAAAAAAAAAAAAAAAAAAAAAAAAAAAAAAAAAAAAAAAAAAAAAAAAAAAAAAAAAAAAAAAAAAAAAAAAAAAAAAAAAAAAAAAAAAAAAAAAAAAAAAAAAAAAAAAAAAAAAAAAAAAAAAAAAAAAAAAAAAAAAAAAAAAAAAAAAAAAAAAAAAAAAAAAAAAAAAAAAAAAAAAAAAAAAAAAAAAAAAAAAAAAAAAAAAAAAAAAAAAAAAAAAAAAAAAAAAAAAAAAAAAAAAAAAAAAAAAAAAAAAAAAAAAAAAAAAAAAAAAAAAAAAAAAAAAAAAAAAAAAAAAAAAAAAAAAAAAAAAAAAAAAAAAAAAAAAAAAAAAAAAAAAAAAAAAAAAAAAAAAAAAAAAAAAAAAAAAAAAAAAAAAAAAAAAAAAAAAAAAAAAAAAAAAAAAAAAAAAAAAAAAAAAAAAAAAAAAAAAAAAAAAAAAAAAAAAAAAAAAAAAAAAAAAAAAAAAAAAAAAAAAAAAAAAAAAAAAAAAAAAAAAAAAAAAAAAAAAAAAAAAAAAAAAAAAAAAAAAAAAAAAAAAAAAAAAAAAAAAAAAAAAAAAAAAAAAAAAAAAAAAAAAAAAAAAAAAAAAAAAAAAAAAAAAAAAAAAAAAAAAAAAAAAAAAAAAAAAAAAAAAAAAAAAAAAAAAAAAAAAAAAAAAAAAAAAAAAAAAAAAAAAAAAAAAAAAAAAAAAAAAAAAAAAAAAAAAAAAAAAAAAAAAAAAAAAAAAAAAAAAAAAAAAAAAAAAAAAAAAAAAAAAAAAAAAAAAAAAAAAAAAAAAAAAAAAAAAAAAAAAAAAAAAAAAAAAAAAAAAAAAAAAAAAAAAAAAAAAAAAAAAAAAAAAAAAAAAAAAAAAAAAAAAAAAAAAAAAAAAAAAAAAAAAAAAAAAAAAAAAAAAAAAAAAAAAAAAAAAAAAAAAAAAAAAAAAAAAAAAAAAAAAAAAAAAAAAAAAAAAAAAAAAAAAAAAAAAAAAAAAAAAAAAAAAAAAAAAAAAAAAAAAAAAAAAAAAAAAAAAAAAAAAAAAAAAAAAAAAAAAAAAAAAAAAAAAAAAAAAAAAAAAAAAAAAAAAAAAAAAAAAAAAAAAAAAAAAAAAAAAAAAAAAAAAAAAAAAAAAAAAAAAAAAAAAAAAAAAAAAAAAAAAAAAAAAAAAAAAAAAAAAAAAAAAAAAAAAAAAAAAAAAAAAAAAAAAAAAAAAAAAAAAAAAAAAAAAAAAAAAAAAAAAAAAAAAAAAAAAAAAAAAAAAAAAAAAAAAAAAAAAAAAAAAAAAAAAAAAAAAAAAAAAAAAAAAAAAAAAAAAAAAAAAAAAAAAAAAAAAAAAAAAAAAAAAAAAAAAAAAAAAAAAAAAAAAAAAAAAAAAAAAAAAAAAAAAAAAAAAAAAAAAAAAAAAAAAAAAAAAAAAAAAAAAAAAAAAAAAAAAAAAAAAAAAAAAAAAAAAAAAAAAAAAAAAAAAAAAAAAAAAAAAAAAAAAAAAAAAAAAAAAAAAAAAAAAAAAAAAAAAAAAAAAAAAAAAAAAAAAAAAAAAAAAAAAAAAAAAAAAAAAAAAAAAAAAAAAAAAAAAAAAAAAAAAAAAAAAAAAAAAAAAAAAAAAAAAAAAAAAAAAAAAAAAAAAAAAAAAAAAAAAAAAAAAAAAAAAAAAAAAAAAAAAAAAAAAAAAAAAAAAAAAAAAAAAAAAAAAAAAAAAAAAAAAAAAAAAAAAAAAAAAAAAAAAAAAAAAAAAAAAAAAAAAAAAAAAAAAAAAAAAAAAAAAAAAAAAAAAAAAAAAAAAAAAAAAAAAAAAAAAAAAAAAAAAAAAAAAAAAAAAAAAAAAAAAAAAAAAAAAAAAAAAAAAAAAAAAAAAAAAAAAAAAAAAAAAAAAAAAAAAAAAAAAAAAAAAAAAAAAAAAAAAAAAAAAAAAAAAAAAAAAAAAAAAAAAAAAAAAAAAAAAAAAAAAAAAAAAAAAAAAAAAAAAAAAAAAAAAAAAAAAAAAAAAAAAAAAAAAAAAAAAAAAAAAAAAAAAAAAAAAAAAAAAAAAAAAAAAAAAAAAAAAAAAAAAAAAAAAAAAAAAAAAAAAAAAAAAAAAAAAAAAAAAAAAAAAAAAAAAAAAAAAAAAAAAAAAAAAAAAAAAAAAAAAAAAAAAAAAAAAAAAAAAAAAAAAAAAAAAAAAAAAAAAAAAAAAAAAAAAAAAAAAAAAAAAAAAAAAAAAAAAAAAAAAAAAAAAAAAAAAAAAAAAAAAAAAAAAAAAAAAAAAAAAAAAAAAAAAAAAAAAAAAAAAAAAAAAAAAAAAAAAAAAAAAAAAAAAAAAAAAAAAAAAAAAAAAAAAAAAAAAAAAAAAAAAAAAAAAAAAAAAAAAAAAAAAAAAAAAAAAAAAAAAAAAAAAAAAAAAAAAAAAAAAAAAAAAAAAAAAAAAAAAAAAAAAAAAAAAAAAAAAAAAAAAAAAAAAAAAAAAAAAAAAAAAAAAAAAAAAAAAAAAAAAAAAAAAAAAAAAAAAAAAAAAAAAAAAAAAAAAAAAAAAAAAAAAAAAAAAAAAAAAAAAAAAAAAAAAAAAAAAAAAAAAAAAAAAAAAAAAAAAAAAAAAAAAAAAAAAAAAAAAAAAAAAAAAAAAAAAAAAAAAAAAAAAAAAAAAAAAAAAAAAAAAAAAAAAAAAAAAAAAAAAAAAAAAAAAAAAAAAAAAAAAAAAAAAAAAAAAAAAAAAAAAAAAAAAAAAAAAAAAAAAAAAAAAAAAAAAAAAAAAAAAAAAAAAAAAAAAAAAAAAAAAAAAAAAAAAAAAAAAAAAAAAAAAAAAAAAAAAAAAAAAAAAAAAAAAAAAAAAAAAAAAAAAAAAAAAAAAAAAAAAAAAAAAAAAAAAAAAAAAAAAAAAAAAAAAAAAAAAAAAAAAAAAAAAAAAAAAAAAAAAAAAAAAAAAAAAAAAAAAAAAAAAAAAAAAAAAAAAAAAAAAAAAAAAAAAAAAAAAAAAAAAAAAAAAAAAAAAAAAAAAAAAAAAAAAAAAAAAAAAAAAAAAAAAAAAAAAAAAAAAAAAAAAAAAAAAAAAAAAAAAAAAAAAAAAAAAAAAAAAAAAAAAAAAAAAAAAAAAAAAAAAAAAAAAAAAAAAAAAAAAAAAAAAAAAAAAAAAAAAAAAAAAAAAAAAAAAAAAAAAAAAAAAAAAAAAAAAAAAAAAAAAAAAAAAAAAAAAAAAAAAAAAAAAAAAAAAAAAAAAAAAAAAAAAAAAAAAAAAAAAAAAAAAAAAAAAAAAAAAAAAAAAAAAAAAAAAAAAAAAAAAAAAAAAAAAAAAAAAAAAAAAAAAAAAAAAAAAAAAAAAAAAAAAAAAAAAAAAAAAAAAAAAAAAAAAAAAAAAAAAAAAAAAAAAAAAAAAAAAAAAAAAAAAAAAAAAAAAAAAAAAAAAAAAAAAAAAAAAAAAAAAAAAAAAAAAAAAAAAAAAAAAAAAAAAAAAAAAAAAAAAAAAAAAAAAAAAAAAAAAAAAAAAAAAAAAAAAAAAAAAAAAAAAAAAAAAAAAAAAAAAAAAAAAAAAAAAAAAAAAAAAAAAAAAAAAAAAAAAAAAAAAAAAAAAAAAAAAAAAAAAAAAAAAAAAAAAAAAAAAAAAAAAAAAAAAAAAAAAAAAAAAAAAAAAAAAAAAAAAAAAAAAAAAAAAAAAAAAAAAAAAAAAAAAAAAAAAAAAAAAAAAAAAAAAAAAAAAAAAAAAAAAAAAAAAAAAAAAAAAAAAAAAAAAAAAAAAAAAAAAAAAAAAAAAAAAAAAAAAAAAAAAAAAAAAAAAAAAAAAAAAAAAAAAAAAAAAAAAAAAAAAAAAAAAAAAAAAAAAAAAAAAAAAAAAAAAAAAAAAAAAAAAAAAAAAAAAAAAAAAAAAAAAAAAAAAAAAAAAAAAAAAAAAAAAAAAAAAAAAAAAAAAAAAAAAAAAAAAAAAAAAAAAAAAAAAAAAAAAAAAAAAAAAAAAAAAAAAAAAAAAAAAAAAAAAAAAAAAAAAAAAAAAAAAAAAAAAAAAAAAAAAAAAAAAAAAAAAAAAAAAAAAAAAAAAAAAAAAAAAAAAAAAAAAAAAAAAAAAAAAAAAAAAAAAAAAAAAAAAAAAAAAAAAAAAAAAAAAAAAAAAAAAAAAAAAAAAAAAAAAAAAAAAAAAAAAAAAAAAAAAAAAAAAAAAAAAAAAAAAAAAAAAAAAAAAAAAAAAAAAAAAAAAAAAAAAAAAAAAAAAAAAAAAAAAAAAAAAAAAAAAAAAAAAAAAAAAAAAAAAAAAAAAAAAAAAAAAAAAAAAAAAAAAAAAAAAAAAAAAAAAAAAAAAAAAAAAAAAAAAAAAAAAAAAAAAAAAAAAAAAAAAAAAAAAAAAAAAAAAAAAAAAAAAAAAAAAAAAAAAAAAAAAAAAAAAAAAAAAAAAAAAAAAAAAAAAAAAAAAAAAAAAAAAAAAAAAAAAAAAAAAAAAAAAAAAAAAAAAAAAAAAAAAAAAAAAAAAAAAAAAAAAAAAAAAAAAAAAAAAAAAAAAAAAAAAAAAAAAAAAAAAAAAAAAAAAAAAAAAAAAAAAAAAAAAAAAAAAAAAAAAAAAAAAAAAAAAAAAAAAAAAAAAAAAAAAAAAAAAAAAAAAAAAAAAAAAAAAAAAAAAAAAAAAAAAAAAAAAAAAAAAAAAAAAAAAAAAAAAAAAAAAAAAAAAAAAAAAAAAAAAAAAAAAAAAAAAAAAAAAAAAAAAAAAAAAAAAAAAAAAAAAAAAAAAAAAAAAAAAAAAAAAAAAAAAAAAAAAAAAAAAAAAAAAAAAAAAAAAAAAAAAAAAAAAAAAAAAAAAAAAAAAAAAAAAAAAAAAAAAAAAAAAAAAAAAAAAAAAAAAAAAAAAAAAAAAAAAAAAAAAAAAAAAAAAAAAAAAAAAAAAAAAAAAAAAAAAAAAAAAAAAAAAAAAAAAAAAAAAAAAAAAAAAAAAAAAAAAAAAAAAAAAAAAAAAAAAAAAAAAAAAAAAAAAAAAAAAAAAAAAAAAAAAAAAAAAAAAAAAAAAAAAAAAAAAAAAAAAAAAAAAAAAAAAAAAAAAAAAAAAAAAAAAAAAAAAAAAAAAAAAAAAAAAAAAAAAAAAAAAAAAAAAAAAAAAAAAAAAAAAAAAAAAAAAAAAAAAAAAAAAAAAAAAAAAAAAAAAAAAAAAAAAAAAAAAAAAAAAAAAAAAAAAAAAAAAAAAAAAAAAAAAAAAAAAAAAAAAAAAAAAAAAAAAAAAAAAAAAAAAAAAAAAAAAAAAAAAAAAAAAAAAAAAAAAAAAAAAAAAAAAAAAAAAAAAAAAAAAAAAAAAAAAAAAAAAAAAAAAAAAAAAAAAAAAAAAAAAAAAAAAAAAAAAAAAAAAAAAAAAAAAAAAAAAAAAAAAAAAAAAAAAAAAAAAAAAAAAAAAAAAAAAAAAAAAAAAAAAAAAAAAAAAAAAAAAAAAAAAAAAAAAAAAAAAAAAAAAAAAAAAAAAAAAAAAAAAAAAAAAAAAAAAAAAAAAAAAAAAAAAAAAAAAAAAAAAAAAAAAAAAAAAAAAAAAAAAAAAAAAAAAAAAAAAAAAAAAAAAAAAAAAAAAAAAAAAAAAAAAAAAAAAAAAAAAAAAAAAAAAAAAAAAAAAAAAAAAAAAAAAAAAAAAAAAAAAAAAAAAAAAAAAAAAAAAAAAAAAAAAAAAAAAAAAAAAAAAAAAAAAAAAAAAAAAAAAAAAAAAAAAAAAAAAAAAAAAAAAAAAAAAAAAAAAAAAAAAAAAAAAAAAAAAAAAAAAAAAAAAAAAAAAAAAAAAAAAAAAAAAAAAAAAAAAAAAAAAAAAAAAAAAAAAAAAAAAAAAAAAAAAAAAAAAAAAAAAAAAAAAAAAAAAAAAAAAAAAAAAAAAAAAAAAAAAAAAAAAAAAAAAAAAAAAAAAAAAAAAAAAAAAAAAAAAAAAAAAAAAAAAAAAAAAAAAAAAAAAAAAAAAAAAAAAAAAAAAAAAAAAAAAAAAAAAAAAAAAAAAAAAAAAAAAAAAAAAAAAAAAAAAAAAAAAAAAAAAAAAAAAAAAAAAAAAAAAAAAAAAAAAAAAAAAAAAAAAAAAAAAAAAAAAAAAAAAAAAAAAAAAAAAAAAAAAAAAAAAAAAAAAAAAAAAAAAAAAAAAAAAAAAAAAAAAAAAAAAAAAAAAAAAAAAAAAAAAAAAAAAAAAAAAAAAAAAAAAAAAAAAAAAAAAAAAAAAAAAAAAAAAAAAAAAAAAAAAAAAAAAAAAAAAAAAAAAAAAAAAAAAAAAAAAAAAAAAAAAAAAAAAAAAAAAAAAAAAAAAAAAAAAAAAAAAAAAAAAAAAAAAAAAAAAAAAAAAAAAAAAAAAAAAAAAAAAAAAAAAAAAAAAAAAAAAAAAAAAAAAAAAAAAAAAAAAAAAAAAAAAAAAAAAAAAAAAAAAAAAAAAAAAAAAAAAAAAAAAAAAAAAAAAAAAAAAAAAAAAAAAAAAAAAAAAAAAAAAAAAAAAAAAAAAAAAAAAAAAAAAAAAAAAAAAAAAAAAAAAAAAAAAAAAAAAAAAAAAAAAAAAAAAAAAAAAAAAAAAAAAAAAAAAAAAAAAAAAAAAAAAAAAAAAAAAAAAAAAAAAAAAAAAAAAAAAAAAAAAAAAAAAAAAAAAAAAAAAAAAAAAAAAAAAAAAAAAAAAAAAAAAAAAAAAAAAAAAAAAAAAAAAAAAAAAAAAAAAAAAAAAAAAAAAAAAAAAAAAAAAAAAAAAAAAAAAAAAAAAAAAAAAAAAAAAAAAAAAAAAAAAAAAAAAAAAAAAAAAAAAAAAAAAAAAAAAAAAAAAAAAAAAAAAAAAAAAAAAAAAAAAAAAAAAAAAAAAAAAAAAAAAAAAAAAAAAAAAAAAAAAAAAAAAAAAAAAAAAAAAAAAAAAAAAAAAAAAAAAAAAAAAAAAAAAAAAAAAAAAAAAAAAAAAAAAAAAAAAAAAAAAAAAAAAAAAAAAAAAAAAAAAAAAAAAAAAAAAAAAAAAAAAAAAAAAAAAAAAAAAAAAAAAAAAAAAAAAAAAAAAAAAAAAAAAAAAAAAAAAAAAAAAAAAAAAAAAAAAAAAAAAAAAAAAAAAAAAAAAAAAAAAAAAAAAAAAAAAAAAAAAAAAAAAAAAAAAAAAAAAAAAAAAAAAAAAAAAAAAAAAAAAAAAAAAAAAAAAAAAAAAAAAAAAAAAAAAAAAAAAAAAAAAAAAAAAAAAAAAAAAAAAAAAAAAAAAAAAAAAAAAAAAAAAAAAAAAAAAAAAAAAAAAAAAAAAAAAAAAAAAAAAAAAAAAAAAAAAAAAAAAAAAAAAAAAAAAAAAAAAAAAAAAAAAAAAAAAAAAAAAAAAAAAAAAAAAAAAAAAAAAAAAAAAAAAAAAAAAAAAAAAAAAAAAAAAAAAAAAAAAAAAAAAAAAAAAAAAAAAAAAAAAAAAAAAAAAAAAAAAAAAAAAAAAAAAAAAAAAAAAAAAAAAAAAAAAAAAAAAAAAAAAAAAAAAAAAAAAAAAAAAAAAAAAAAAAAAAAAAAAAAAAAAAAAAAAAAAAAAAAAAAAAAAAAAAAAAAAAAAAAAAAAAAAAAAAAAAAAAAAAAAAAAAAAAAAAAAAAAAAAAAAAAAAAAAAAAAAAAAAAAAAAAAAAAAAAAAAAAAAAAAAAAAAAAAAAAAAAAAAAAAAAAAAAAAAAAAAAAAAAAAAAAAAAAAAAAAAAAAAAAAAAAAAAAAAAAAAAAAAAAAAAAAAAAAAAAAAAAAAAAAAAAAAAAAAAAAAAAAAAAAAAAAAAAAAAAAAAAAAAAAAAAAAAAAAAAAAAAAAAAAAAAAAAAAAAAAAAAAAAAAAAAAAAAAAAAAAAAAAAAAAAAAAAAAAAAAAAAAAAAAAAAAAAAAAAAAAAAAAAAAAAAAAAAAAAAAAAAAAAAAAAAAAAAAAAAAAAAAAAAAAAAAAAAAAAAAAAAAAAAAAAAAAAAAAAAAAAAAAAAAAAAAAAAAAAAAAAAAAAAAAAAAAAAAAAAAAAAAAAAAAAAAAAAAAAAAAAAAAAAAAAAAAAAAAAAAAAAAAAAAAAAAAAAAAAAAAAAAAAAAAAAAAAAAAAAAAAAAAAAAAAAAAAAAAAAAAAAAAAAAAAAAAAAAAAAAAAAAAAAAAAAAAAAAAAAAAAAAAAAAAAAAAAAAAAAAAAAAAAAAAAAAAAAAAAAAAAAAAAAAAAAAAAAAAAAAAAAAAAAAAAAAAAAAAAAAAAAAAAAAAAAAAAAAAAAAAAAAAAAAAAAAAAAAAAAAAAAAAAAAAAAAAAAAAAAAAAAAAAAAAAAAAAAAAAAAAAAAAAAAAAAAAAAAAAAAAAAAAAAAAAAAAAAAAAAAAAAAAAAAAAAAAAAAAAAAAAAAAAAAAAAAAAAAAAAAAAAAAAAAAAAAAAAAAAAAAAAAAAAAAAAAAAAAAAAAAAAAAAAAAAAAAAAAAAAAAAAAAAAAAAAAAAAAAAAAAAAAAAAAAAAAAAAAAAAAAAAAAAAAAAAAAAAAAAAAAAAAAAAAAAAAAAAAAAAAAAAAAAAAAAAAAAAAAAAAAAAAAAAAAAAAAAAAAAAAAAAAAAAAAAAAAAAAAAAAAAAAAAAAAAAAAAAAAAAAAAAAAAAAAAAAAAAAAAAAAAAAAAAAAAAAAAAAAAAAAAAAAAAAAAAAAAAAAAAAAAAAAAAAAAAAAAAAAAAAAAAAAAAAAAAAAAAAAAAAAAAAAAAAAAAAAAAAAAAAAAAAAAAAAAAAAAAAAAAAAAAAAAAAAAAAAAAAAAAAAAAAAAAAAAAAAAAAAAAAAAAAAAAAAAAAAAAAAAAAAAAAAAAAAAAAAAAAAAAAAAAAAAAAAAAAAAAAAAAAAAAAAAAAAAAAAAAAAAAAAAAAAAAAAAAAAAAAAAAAAAAAAAAAAAAAAAAAAAAAAAAAAAAAAAAAAAAAAAAAAAAAAAAAAAAAAAAAAAAAAAAAAAAAAAAAAAAAAAAAAAAAAAAAAAAAAAAAAAAAAAAAAAAAAAAAAAAAAAAAAAAAAAAAAAAAAAAAAAAAAAAAAAAAAAAAAAAAAAAAAAAAAAAAAAAAAAAAAAAAAAAAAAAAAAAAAAAAAAAAAAAAAAAAAAAAAAAAAAAAAAAAAAAAAAAAAAAAAAAAAAAAAAAAAAAAAAAAAAAAAAAAAAAAAAAAAAAAAAAAAAAAAAAAAAAAAAAAAAAAAAAAAAAAAAAAAAAAAAAAAAAAAAAAAAAAAAAAAAAAAAAAAAAAAAAAAAAAAAAAAAAAAAAAAAAAAAAA
Source organism: Capsicum baccatum var. pendulum (assembly GCA_030864225.1). Lineage (NCBI taxonomy): Eukaryota > Viridiplantae > Streptophyta > Magnoliopsida > Solanales > Solanaceae > Capsicum > Capsicum baccatum. The sequence goes on along the minus strand of JAQZCD010000098.1, from coordinate 67,819 downwards.
AAAAAAAAAAAAAAAAAAAAAAAAAAAAAAAAAAAAAAAAAAAAAAAAAAAAAAAAAAAAAAAAAAAAAAAAAAAAAAAAAAAAAAAAAAAAAAAAAAAAAAAAAAAAAAAAAAAAAAAAAAAAAAAAAAAAAAAAAAAAAAAAAAAAAAAAAAAAAAAAAAAAAAAAAAAAAAAAAAAAAAAAAAAAAAAAAAAAAAAAAAAAAAAAAAAAAAAAAAAAAAAAAAAAAAAAAAAAAAAAAAAAAAAAAAAAAAAAAAAAAAAAAAAAAAAAAAAAAAAAAAAAAAAAAAAAAAAAAAAAAAAAAAAAAAAAAAAAAAAAAAAAAAAAAAAAAAAAAAAAAAAAAAAAAAAAAAAAAAAAAAAAAAAAAAAAAAAAAAAAAAAAAAAAAAAAAAAAAAAAAAAAAAAAAAAAAAAAAAAAAAAAAAAAAAAAAAAAAAAAAAAAAAAAAAAAAAAAAAAAAAAAAAAAAAAAAAAAAAAAAAAAAAAAAAAAAAAAAAAAAAAAAAAAAAAAAAAAAAAAAAAAAAAAAAAAAAAAAAAAAAAAAAAAAAAAAAAAAAAAAAAAAAAAAAAAAAAAAAAAAAAAAAAAAAAAAAAAAAAAAAAAAAAAAAAAAAAAAAAAAAAAAAAAAAAAAAAAAAAAAAAAAAAAAAAAAAAAAAAAAAAAAAAAAAAAAAAAAAAAAAAAAAAAAAAAAAAAAAAAAAAAAAAAAAAAAAAAAAAAAAAAAAAAAAAAAAAAAAAAAAAAAAAAAAAAAAAAAAAAAAAAAAAAAAAAAAAAAAAAAAAAAAAAAAAAAAAAAAAAAAAAAAAAAAAAAAAAAAAAAAAAAAAAAAAAAAAAAAAAAAAAAAAAAAAAAAAAAAAAAAAAAAAAAAAAAAAAAAAAAAAAAAAAAAAAAAAAAAAAAAAAAAAAAAAAAAAAAAAAAAAAAAAAAAAAAAAAAAAAAAAAAAAAAAAAAAAAAAAAAAAAAAAAAAAAAAAAAAAAAAAAAAAAAAAAAAAAAAAAAAAAAAAAAAAAAAAAAAAAAAAAAAAAAAAAAAAAAAAAAAAAAAAAAAAAAAAAAAAAAAAAAAAAAAAAAAAAAAAAAAAAAAAAAAAAAAAAAAAAAAAAAAAAAAAAAAAAAAAAAAAAAAAAAAAAAAAAAAAAAAAAAAAAAAAAAAAAAAAAAAAAAAAAAAAAAAAAAAAAAAAAAAAAAAAAAAAAAAAAAAAAAAAAAAAAAAAAAAAAAAAAAAAAAAAAAAAAAAAAAAAAAAAAAAAAAAAAAAAAAAAAAAAAAAAAAAAAAAAAAAAAAAAAAAAAAAAAAAAAAAAAAAAAAAAAAAAAAAAAAAAAAAAAAAAAAAAAAAAAAAAAAAAAAAAAAAAAAAAAAAAAAAAAAAAAAAAAAAAAAAAAAAAAAAAAAAAAAAAAAAAAAAAAAAAAAAAAAAAAAAAAAAAAAAAAAAAAAAAAAAAAAAAAAAAAAAAAAAAAAAAAAAAAAAAAAAAAAAAAAAAAAAAAAAAAAAAAAAAAAAAAAAAAAAAAAAAAAAAAAAAAAAAAAAAAAAAAAAAAAAAAAAAAAAAAAAAAAAAAAAAAAAAAAAAAAAAAAAAAAAAAAAAAAAAAAAAAAAAAAAAAAAAAAAAAAAAAAAAAAAAAAAAAAAAAAAAAAAAAAAAAAAAAAAAAAAAAAAAAAAAAAAAAAAAAAAAAAAAAAAAAAAAAAAAAAAAAAAAAAAAAAAAAAAAAAAAAAAAAAAAAAAAAAAAAAAAAAAAAAAAAAAAAAAAAAAAAAAAAAAAAAAAAAAAAAAAAAAAAAAAAAAAAAAAAAAAAAAAAAAAAAAAAAAAAAAAAAAAAAAAAAAAAAAAAAAAAAAAAAAAAAAAAAAAAAAAAAAAAAAAAAAAAAAAAAAAAAAAAAAAAAAAAAAAAAAAAAAAAAAAAAAAAAAAAAAAAAAAAAAAAAAAAAAAAAAAAAAAAAAAAAAAAAAAAAAAAAAAAAAAAAAAAAAAAAAAAAAAAAAAAAAAAAAAAAAAAAAAAAAAAAAAAAAAAAAAAAAAAAAAAAAAAAAAAAAAAAAAAAAAAAAAAAAAAAAAAAAAAAAAAAAAAAAAAAAAAAAAAAAAAAAAAAAAAAAAAAAAAAAAAAAAAAAAAAAAAAAAAAAAAAAAAAAAAAAAAAAAAAAAAAAAAAAAAAAAAAAAAAAAAAAAAAAAAAAAAAAAAAAAAAAAAAAAAAAAAAAAAAAAAAAAAAAAAAAAAAAAAAAAAAAAAAAAAAAAAAAAAAAAAAAAAAAAAAAAAAAAAAAAAAAAAAAAAAAAAAAAAAAAAAAAAAAAAAAAAAAAAAAAAAAAAAAAAAAAAAAAAAAAAAAAAAAAAAAAAAAAAAAAAAAAAAAAAAAAAAAAAAAAAAAAAAAAAAAAAAAAAAAAAAAAAAAAAAAAAAAAAAAAAAAAAAAAAAAAAAAAAAAAAAAAAAAAAAAAAAAAAAAAAAAAAAAAAAAAAAAAAAAAAAAAAAAAAAAAAAAAAAAAAAAAAAAAAAAAAAAAAAAAAAAAAAAAAAAAAAAAAAAAAAAAAAAAAAAAAAAAAAAAAAAAAAAAAAAAAAAAAAAAAAAAAAAAAAAAAAAAAAAAAAAAAAAAAAAAAAAAAAAAAAAAAAAAAAAAAAAAAAAAAAAAAAAAAAAAAAAAAAAAAAAAAAAAAAAAAAAAAAAAAAAAAAAAAAAAAAAAAAAAAAAAAAAAAAAAAAAAAAAAAAAAAAAAAAAAAAAAAAAAAAAAAAAAAAAAAAAAAAAAAAAAAAAAAAAAAAAAAAAAAAAAAAAAAAAAAAAAAAAAAAAAAAAAAAAAAAAAAAAAAAAAAAAAAAAAAAAAAAAAAAAAAAAAAAAAAAAAAAAAAAAAAAAAAAAAAAAAAAAAAAAAAAAAAAAAAAAAAAAAAAAAAAAAAAAAAAAAAAAAAAAAAAAAAAAAAAAAAAAAAAAAAAAAAAAAAAAAAAAAAAAAAAAAAAAAAAAAAAAAAAAAAAAAAAAAAAAAAAAAAAAAAAAAAAAAAAAAAAAAAAAAAAAAAAAAAAAAAAAAAAAAAAAAAAAAAAAAAAAAAAAAAAAAAAAAAAAAAAAAAAAAAAAAAAAAAAAAAAAAAAAAAAAAAAAAAAAAAAAAAAAAAAAAAAAAAAAAAAAAAAAAAAAAAAAAAAAAAAAAAAAAAAAAAAAAAAAAAAAAAAAAAAAAAAAAAAAAAAAAAAAAAAAAAAAAAAAAAAAAAAAAAAAAAAAAAAAAAAAAAAAAAAAAAAAAAAAAAAAAAAAAAAAAAAAAAAAAAAAAAAAAAAAAAAAAAAAAAAAAAAAAAAAAAAAAAAAAAAAAAAAAAAAAAAAAAAAAAAAAAAAAAAAAAAAAAAAAAAAAAAAAAAAAAAAAAAAAAAAAAAAAAAAAAAAAAAAAAAAAAAAAAAAAAAAAAAAAAAAAAAAAAAAAAAAAAAAAAAAAAAAAAAAAAAAAAAAAAAAAAAAAAAAAAAAAAAAAAAAAAAAAAAAAAAAAAAAAAAAAAAAAAAAAAAAAAAAAAAAAAAAAAAAAAAAAAAAAAAAAAAAAAAAAAAAAAAAAAAAAAAAAAAAAAAAAAAAAAAAAAAAAAAAAAAAAAAAAAAAAAAAAAAAAAAAAAAAAAAAAAAAAAAAAAAAAAAAAAAAAAAAAAAAAAAAAAAAAAAAAAAAAAAAAAAAAAAAAAAAAAAAAAAAAAAAAAAAAAAAAAAAAAAAAAAAAAAAAAAAAAAAAAAAAAAAAAAAAAAAAAAAAAAAAAAAAAAAAAAAAAAAAAAAAAAAAAAAAAAAAAAAAAAAAAAAAAAAAAAAAAAAAAAAAAAAAAAAAAAAAAAAAAAAAAAAAAAAAAAAAAAAAAAAAAAAAAAAAAAAAAAAAAAAAAAAAAAAAAAAAAAAAAAAAAAAAAAAAAAAAAAAAAAAAAAAAAAAAAAAAAAAAAAAAAAAAAAAAAAAAAAAAAAAAAAAAAAAAAAAAAAAAAAAAAAAAAAAAAAAAAAAAAAAAAAAAAAAAAAAAAAAAAAAAAAAAAAAAAAAAAAAAAAAAAAAAAAAAAAAAAAAAAAAAAAAAAAAAAAAAAAAAAAAAAAAAAAAAAAAAAAAAAAAAAAAAAAAAAAAAAAAAAAAAAAAAAAAAAAAAAAAAAAAAAAAAAAAAAAAAAAAAAAAAAAAAAAAAAAAAAAAAAAAAAAAAAAAAAAAAAAAAAAAAAAAAAAAAAAAAAAAAAAAAAAAAAAAAAAAAAAAAAAAAAAAAAAAAAAAAAAAAAAAAAAAAAAAAAAAAAAAAAAAAAAAAAAAAAAAAAAAAAAAAAAAAAAAAAAAAAAAAAAAAAAAAAAAAAAAAAAAAAAAAAAAAAAAAAAAAAAAAAAAAAAAAAAAAAAAAAAAAAAAAAAAAAAAAAAAAAAAAAAAAAAAAAAAAAAAAAAAAAAAAAAAAAAAAAAAAAAAAAAAAAAAAAAAAAAAAAAAAAAAAAAAAAAAAAAAAAAAAAAAAAAAAAAAAAAAAAAAAAAAAAAAAAAAAAAAAAAAAAAAAAAAAAAAAAAAAAAAAAAAAAAAAAAAAAAAAAAAAAAAAAAAAAAAAAAAAAAAAAAAAAAAAAAAAAAAAAAAAAAAAAAAAAAAAAAAAAAAAAAAAAAAAAAAAAAAAAAAAAAAAAAAAAAAAAAAAAAAAAAAAAAAAAAAAAAAAAAAAAAAAAAAAAAAAAAAAAAAAAAAAAAAAAAAAAAAAAAAAAAAAAAAAAAAAAAAAAAAAAAAAAAAAAAAAAAAAAAAAAAAAAAAAAAAAAAAAAAAAAAAAAAAAAAAAAAAAAAAAAAAAAAAAAAAAAAAAAAAAAAAAAAAAAAAAAAAAAAAAAAAAAAAAAAAAAAAAAAAAAAAAAAAAAAAAAAAAAAAAAAAAAAAAAAAAAAAAAAAAAAAAAAAAAAAAAAAAAAAAAAAAAAAAAAAAAAAAAAAAAAAAAAAAAAAAAAAAAAAAAAAAAAAAAAAAAAAAAAAAAAAAAAAAAAAAAAAAAAAAAAAAAAAAAAAAAAAAAAAAAAAAAAAAAAAAAAAAAAAAAAAAAAAAAAAAAAAAAAAAAAAAAAAAAAAAAAAAAAAAAAAAAAAAAAAAAAAAAAAAAAAAAAAAAAAAAAAAAAAAAAAAAAAAAAAAAAAAAAAAAAAAAAAAAAAAAAAAAAAAAAAAAAAAAAAAAAAAAAAAAAAAAAAAAAAAAAAAAAAAAAAAAAAAAAAAAAAAAAAAAAAAAAAAAAAAAAAAAAAAAAAAAAAAAAAAAAAAAAAAAAAAAAAAAAAAAAAAAAAAAAAAAAAAAAAAAAAAAAAAAAAAAAAAAAAAAAAAAAAAAAAAAAAAAAAAAAAAAAAAAAAAAAAAAAAAAAAAAAAAAAAAAAAAAAAAAAAAAAAAAAAAAAAAAAAAAAAAAAAAAAAAAAAAAAAAAAAAAAAAAAAAAAAAAAAAAAAAAAAAAAAAAAAAAAAAAAAAAAAAAAAAAAAAAAAAAAAAAAAAAAAAAAAAAAAAAAAAAAAAAAAAAAAAAAAAAAAAAAAAAAAAAAAAAAAAAAAAAAAAAAAAAAAAAAAAAAAAAAAAAAAAAAAAAAAAAAAAAAAAAAAAAAAAAAAAAAAAAAAAAAAAAAAAAAAAAAAAAAAAAAAAAAAAAAAAAAAAAAAAAAAAAAAAAAAAAAAAAAAAAAAAAAAAAAAAAAAAAAAAAAAAAAAAAAAAAAAAAAAAAAAAAAAAAAAAAAAAAAAAAAAAAAAAAAAAAAAAAAAAAAAAAAAAAAAAAAAAAAAAAAAAAAAAAAAAAAAAAAAAAAAAAAAAAAAAAAAAAAAAAAAAAAAAAAAAAAAAAAAAAAAAAAAAAAAAAAAAAAAAAAAAAAAAAAAAAAAAAAAAAAAAAAAAAAAAAAAAAAAAAAAAAAAAAAAAAAAAAAAAAAAAAAAAAAAAAAAAAAAAAAAAAAAAAAAAAAAAAAAAAAAAAAAAAAAAAAAAAAAAAAAAAAAAAAAAAAAAAAAAAAAAAAAAAAAAAAAAAAAAAAAAAAAAAAAAAAAAAAAAAAAAAAAAAAAAAAAAAAAAAAAAAAAAAAAAAAAAAAAAAAAAAAAAAAAAAAAAAAAAAAAAAAAAAAAAAAAAAAAAAAAAAAAAAAAAAAAAAAAAAAAAAAAAAAAAAAAAAAAAAAAAAAAAAAAAAAAAAAAAAAAAAAAAAAAAAAAAAAAAAAAAAAAAAAAAAAAAAAAAAAAAAAAAAAAAAAAAAAAAAAAAAAAAAAAAAAAAAAAAAAAAAAAAAAAAAAAAAAAAAAAAAAAAAAAAAAAAAAAAAAAAAAAAAAAAAAAAAAAAAAAAAAAAAAAAAAAAAAAAAAAAAAAAAAAAAAAAAAAAAAAAAAAAAAAAAAAAAAAAAAAAAAAAAAAAAAAAAAAAAAAAAAAAAAAAAAAAAAAAAAAAAAAAAAAAAAAAAAAAAAAAAAAAAAAAAAAAAAAAAAAAAAAAAAAAAAAAAAAAAAAAAAAAAAAAAAAAAAAAAAAAAAAAAAAAAAAAAAAAAAAAAAAAAAAAAAAAAAAAAAAAAAAAAAAAAAAAAAAAAAAAAAAAAAAAAAAAAAAAAAAAAAAAAAAAAAAAAAAAAAAAAAAAAAAAAAAAAAAAAAAAAAAAAAAAAAAAAAAAAAAAAAAAAAAAAAAAAAAAAAAAAAAAAAAAAAAAAAAAAAAAAAAAAAAAAAAAAAAAAAAAAAAAAAAAAAAAAAAAAAAAAAAAAAAAAAAAAAAAAAAAAAAAAAAAAAAAAAAAAAAAAAAAAAAAAAAAAAAAAAAAAAAAAAAAAAAAAAAAAAAAAAAAAAAAAAAAAAAAAAAAAAAAAAAAAAAAAAAAAAAAAAAAAAAAAAAAAAAAAAAAAAAAAAAAAAAAAAAAAAAAAAAAAAAAAAAAAAAAAAAAAAAAAAAAAAAAAAAAAAAAAAAAAAAAAAAAAAAAAAAAAAAAAAAAAAAAAAAAAAAAAAAAAAAAAAAAAAAAAAAAAAAAAAAAAAAAAAAAAAAAAAAAAAAAAAAAAAAAAAAAAAAAAAAAAAAAAAAAAAAAAAAAAAAAAAAAAAAAAAAAAAAAAAAAAAAAAAAAAAAAAAAAAAAAAAAAAAAAAAAAAAAAAAAAAAAAAAAAAAAAAAAAAAAAAAAAAAAAAAAAAAAAAAAAAAAAAAAAAAAAAAAAAAAAAAAAAAAAAAAAAAAAAAAAAAAAAAAAAAAAAAAAAAAAAAAAAAAAAAAAAAAAAAAAAAAAAAAAAAAAAAAAAAAAAAAAAAAAAAAAAAAAAAAAAAAAAAAAAAAAAAAAAAAAAAAAAAAAAAAAAAAAAAAAAAAAAAAAAAAAAAAAAAAAAAAAAAAAAAAAAAAAAAAAAAAAAAAAAAAAAAAAAAAAAAAAAAAAAAAAAAAAAAAAAAAAAAAAAAAAAAAAAAAAAAAAAAAAAAAAAAAAAAAAAAAAAAAAAAAAAAAAAAAAAAAAAAAAAAAAAAAAAAAAAAAAAAAAAAAAAAAAAAAAAAAAAAAAAAAAAAAAAAAAAAAAAAAAAAAAAAAAAAAAAAAAAAAAAAAAAAAAAAAAAAAAAAAAAAAAAAAAAAAAAAAAAAAAAAAAAAAAAAAAAAAAAAAAAAAAAAAAAAAAAAAAAAAAAAAAAAAAAAAAAAAAAAAAAAAAAAAAAAAAAAAAAAAAAAAAAAAAAAAAAAAAAAAAAAAAAAAAAAAAAAAAAAAAAAAAAAAAAAAAAAAAAAAAAAAAAAAAAAAAAAAAAAAAAAAAAAAAAAAAAAAAAAAAAAAAAAAAAAAAAAAAAAAAAAAAAAAAAAAAAAAAAAAAAAAAAAAAAAAAAAAAAAAAAAAAAAAAAAAAAAAAAAAAAAAAAAAAAAAAAAAAAAAAAAAAAAAAAAAAAAAAAAAAAAAAAAAAAAAAAAAAAAAAAAAAAAAAAAAAAAAAAAAAAAAAAAAAAAAAAAAAAAAAAAAAAAAAAAAAAAAAAAAAAAAAAAAAAAAAAAAAAAAAAAAAAAAAAAAAAAAAAAAAAAAAAAAAAAAAAAAAAAAAAAAAAAAAAAAAAAAAAAAAAAAAAAAAAAAAAAAAAAAAAAAAAAAAAAAAAAAAAAAAAAAAAAAAAAAAAAAAAAAAAAAAAAAAAAAAAAAAAAAAAAAAAAAAAAAAAAAAAAAAAAAAAAAAAAAAAAAAAAAAAAAAAAAAAAAAAAAAAAAAAAAAAAAAAAAAAAAAAAAAAAAAAAAAAAAAAAAAAAAAAAAAAAAAAAAAAAAAAAAAAAAAAAAAAAAAAAAAAAAAAAAAAAAAAAAAAAAAAAAAAAAAAAAAAAAAAAAAAAAAAAAAAAAAAAAAAAAAAAAAAAAAAAAAAAAAAAAAAAAAAAAAAAAAAAAAAAAAAAAAAAAAAAAAAAAAAAAAAAAAAAAAAAAAAAAAAAAAAAAAAAAAAAAAAAAAAAAAAAAAAAAAAAAAAAAAAAAAAAAAAAAAAAAAAAAAAAAAAAAAAAAAAAAAAAAAAAAAAAAAAAAAAAAAAAAAAAAAAAAAAAAAAAAAAAAAAAAAAAAAAAAAAAAAAAAAAAAAAAAAAAAAAAAAAAAAAAAAAAAAAAAAAAAAAAAAAAAAAAAAAAAAAAAAAAAAAAAAAAAAAAAAAAAAAAAAAAAAAAAAAAAAAAAAAAAAAAAAAAAAAAAAAAAAAAAAAAAAAAAAAAAAAAAAAAAAAAAAAAAAAAAAAAAAAAAAAAAAAAAAAAAAAAAAAAAAAAAAAAAAAAAAAAAAAAAAAAAAAAAAAAAAAAAAAAAAAAAAAAAAAAAAAAAAAAAAAAAAAAAAAAAAAAAAAAAAAAAAAAAAAAAAAAAAAAAAAAAAAAAAAAAAAAAAAAAAAAAAAAAAAAAAAAAAAAAAAAAAAAAAAAAAAAAAAAAAAAAAAAAAAAAAAAAAAAAAAAAAAAAAAAAAAAAAAAAAAAAAAAAAAAAAAAAAAAAAAAAAAAAAAAAAAAAAAAAAAAAAAAAAAAAAAAAAAAAAAAAAAAAAAAAAAAAAAAAAAAAAAAAAAAAAAAAAAAAAAAAAAAAAAAAAAAAAAAAAAAAAAAAAAAAAAAAAAAAAAAAAAAAAAAAAAAAAAAAAAAAAAAAAAAAAAAAAAAAAAAAAAAAAAAAAAAAAAAAAAAAAAAAAAAAAAAAAAAAAAAAAAAAAAAAAAAAAAAAAAAAAAAAAAAAAAAAAAAAAAAAAAAAAAAAAAAAAAAAAAAAAAAAAAAAAAAAAAAAAAAAAAAAAAAAAAAAAAAAAAAAAAAAAAAAAAAAAAAAAAAAAAAAAAAAAAAAAAAAAAAAAAAAAAAAAAAAAAAAAAAAAAAAAAAAAAAAAAAAAAAAAAAAAAAAAAAAAAAAAAAAAAAAAAAAAAAAAAAAAAAAAAAAAAAAAAAAAAAAAAAAAAAAAAAAAAAAAAAAAAAAAAAAAAAAAAAAAAAAAAAAAAAAAAAAAAAAAAAAAAAAAAAAAAAAAAAAAAAAAAAAAAAAAAAAAAAAAAAAAAAAAAAAAAAAAAAAAAAAAAAAAAAAAAAAAAAAAAAAAAAAAAAAAAAAAAAAAAAAAAAAAAAAAAAAAAAAAAAAAAAAAAAAAAAAAAAAAAAAAAAAAAAAAAAAAAAAAAAAAAAAAAAAAAAAAAAAAAAAAAAAAAAAAAAAAAAAAAAAAAAAAAAAAAAAAAAAAAAAAAAAAAAAAAAAAAAAAAAAAAAAAAAAAAAAAAAAAAAAAAAAAAAAAAAAAAAAAAAAAAAAAAAAAAAAAAAAAAAAAAAAAAAAAAAAAAAAAAAAAAAAAAAAAAAAAAAAAAAAAAAAAAAAAAAAAAAAAAAAAAAAAAAAAAAAAAAAAAAAAAAAAAAAAAAAAAAAAAAAAAAAAAAAAAAAAAAAAAAAAAAAAAAAAAAAAAAAAAAAAAAAAAAAAAAAAAAAAAAAAAAAAAAAAAAAAAAAAAAAAAAAAAAAAAAAAAAAAAAAAAAAAAAAAAAAAAAAAAAAAAAAAAAAAAAAAAAAAAAAAAAAAAAAAAAAAAAAAAAAAAAAAAAAAAAAAAAAAAAAAAAAAAAAAAAAAAAAAAAAAAAAAAAAAAAAAAAAAAAAAAAAAAAAAAAAAAAAAAAAAAAAAAAAAAAAAAAAAAAAAAAAAAAAAAAAAAAAAAAAAAAAAAAAAAAAAAAAAAAAAAAAAAAAAAAAAAAAAAAAAAAAAAAAAAAAAAAAAAAAAAAAAAAAAAAAAAAAAAAAAAAAAAAAAAAAAAAAAAAAAAAAAAAAAAAAAAAAAAAAAAAAAAAAAAAAAAAAAAAAAAAAAAAAAAAAAAAAAAAAAAAAAAAAAAAAAAAAAAAAAAAAAAAAAAAAAAAAAAAAAAAAAAAAAAAAAAAAAAAAAAAAAAAAAAAAAAAAAAAAAAAAAAAAAAAAAAAAAAAAAAAAAAAAAAAAAAAAAAAAAAAAAAAAAAAAAAAAAAAAAAAAAAAAAAAAAAAAAAAAAAAAAAAAAAAAAAAAAAAAAAAAAAAAAAAAAAAAAAAAAAAAAAAAAAAAAAAAAAAAAAAAAAAAAAAAAAAAAAAAAAAAAAAAAAAAAAAAAAAAAAAAAAAAAAAAAAAAAAAAAAAAAAAAAAAAAAAAAAAAAAAAAAAAAAAAAAAAAAAAAAAAAAAAAAAAAAAAAAAAAAAAAAAAAAAAAAAAAAAAAAAAAAAAAAAAAAAAAAAAAAAAAAAAAAAAAAAAAAAAAAAAAAAAAAAAAAAAAAAAAAAAAAAAAAAAAAAAAAAAAAAAAAAAAAAAAAAAAAAAAAAAAAAAAAAAAAAAAAAAAAAAAAAAAAAAAAAAAAAAAAAAAAAAAAAAAAAAAAAAAAAAAAAAAAAAAAAAAAAAAAAAAAAAAAAAAAAAAAAAAAAAAAAAAAAAAAAAAAAAAAAAAAAAAAAAAAAAAAAAAAAAAAAAAAAAAAAAAAAAAAAAAAAAAAAAAAAAAAAAAAAAAAAAAAAAAAAAAAAAAAAAAAAAAAAAAAAAAAAAAAAAAAAAAAAAAAAAAAAAAAAAAAAAAAAAAAAAAAAAAAAAAAAAAAAAAAAAAAAAAAAAAAAAAAAAAAAAAAAAAAAAAAAAAAAAAAAAAAAAAAAAAAAAAAAAAAAAAAAAAAAAAAAAAAAAAAAAAAAAAAAAAAAAAAAAAAAAAAAAAAAAAAAAAAAAAAAAAAAAAAAAAAAAAAAAAAAAAAAAAAAAAAAAAAAAAAAAAAAAAAAAAAAAAAAAAAAAAAAAAAAAAAAAAAAAAAAAAAAAAAAAAAAAAAAAAAAAAAAAAAAAAAAAAAAAAAAAAAAAAAAAAAAAAAAAAAAAAAAAAAAAAAAAAAAAAAAAAAAAAAAAAAAAAAAAAAAAAAAAAAAAAAAAAAAAAAAAAAAAAAAAAAAAAAAAAAAAAAAAAAAAAAAAAAAAAAAAAAAAAAAAAAAAAAAAAAAAAAAAAAAAAAAAAAAAAAAAAAAAAAAAAAAAAAAAAAAAAAAAAAAAAAAAAAAAAAAAAAAAAAAAAAAAAAAAAAAAAAAAAAAAAAAAAAAAAAAAAAAAAAAAAAAAAAAAAAAAAAAAAAAAAAAAAAAAAAAAAAAAAAAAAAAAAAAAAAAAAAAAAAAAAAAAAAAAAAAAAAAAAAAAAAAAAAAAAAAAAAAAAAAAAAAAAAAAAAAAAAAAAAAAAAAAAAAAAAAAAAAAAAAAAAAAAAAAAAAAAAAAAAAAAAAAAAAAAAAAAAAAAAAAAAAAAAAAAAAAAAAAAAAAAAAAAAAAAAAAAAAAAAAAAAAAAAAAAAAAAAAAAAAAAAAAAAAAAAAAAAAAAAAAAAAAAAAAAAAAAAAAAAAAAAAAAAAAAAAAAAAAAAAAAAAAAAAAAAAAAAAAAAAAAAAAAAAAAAAAAAAAAAAAAAAAAAAAAAAAAAAAAAAAAAAAAAAAAAAAAAAAAAAAAAAAAAAAAAAAAAAAAAAAAAAAAAAAAAAAAAAAAAAAAAAAAAAAAAAAAAAAAAAAAAAAAAAAAAAAAAAAAAAAAAAAAAAAAAAAAAAAAAAAAAAAAAAAAAAAAAAAAAAAAAAAAAAAAAAAAAAAAAAAAAAAAAAAAAAAAAAAAAAAAAAAAAAAAAAAAAAAAAAAAAAAAAAAAAAAAAAAAAAAAAAAAAAAAAAAAAAAAAAAAAAAAAAAAAAAAAAAAAAAAAAAAAAAAAAAAAAAAAAAAAAAAAAAAAAAAAAAAAAAAAAAAAAAAAAAAAAAAAAAAAAAAAAAAAAAAAAAAAAAAAAAAAAAAAAAAAAAAAAAAAAAAAAAAAAAAAAAAAAAAAAAAAAAAAAAAAAAAAAAAAAAAAAAAAAAAAAAAAAAAAAAAAAAAAAAAAAAAAAAAAAAAAAAAAAAAAAAAAAAAAAAAAAAAAAAAAAAAAAAAAAAAAAAAAAAAAAAAAAAAAAAAAAAAAAAAAAAAAAAAAAAAAAAAAAAAAAAAAAAAAAAAAAAAAAAAAAAAAAAAAAAAAAAAAAAAAAAAAAAAAAAAAAAAAAAAAAAAAAAAAAAAAAAAAAAAAAAAAAAAAAAAAAAAAAAAAAAAAAAAAAAAAAAAAAAAAAAAAAAAAAAAAAAAAAAAAAAAAAAAAAAAAAAAAAAAAAAAAAAAAAAAAAAAAAAAAAAAAAAAAAAAAAAAAAAAAAAAAAAAAAAAAAAAAAAAAAAAAAAAAAAAAAAAAAAAAAAAAAAAAAAAAAAAAAAAAAAAAAAAAAAAAAAAAAAAAAAAAAAAAAAAAAAAAAAAAAAAAAAAAAAAAAAAAAAAAAAAAAAAAAAAAAAAAAAAAAAAAAAAAAAAAAAAAAAAAAAAAAAAAAAAAAAAAAAAAAAAAAAAAAAAAAAAAAAAAAAAAAAAAAAAAAAAAAAAAAAAAAAAAAAAAAAAAAAAAAAAAAAAAAAAAAAAAAAAAAAAAAAAAAAAAAAAAAAAAAAAAAAAAAAAAAAAAAAAAAAAAAAAAAAAAAAAAAAAAAAAAAAAAAAAAAAAAAAAAAAAAAAAAAAAAAAAAAAAAAAAAAAAAAAAAAAAAAAAAAAAAAAAAAAAAAAAAAAAAAAAAAAAAAAAAAAAAAAAAAAAAAAAAAAAAAAAAAAAAAAAAAAAAAAAAAAAAAAAAAAAAAAAAAAAAAAAAAAAAAAAAAAAAAAAAAAAAAAAAAAAAAAAAAAAAAAAAAAAAAAAAAAAAAAAAAAAAAAAAAAAAAAAAAAAAAAAAAAAAAAAAAAAAAAAAAAAAAAAAAAAAAAAAAAAAAAAAAAAAAAAAAAAAAAAAAAAAAAAAAAAAAAAAAAAAAAAAAAAAAAAAAAAAAAAAAAAAAAAAAAAAAAAAAAAAAAAAAAAAAAAAAAAAAAAAAAAAAAAAAAAAAAAAAAAAAAAAAAAAAAAAAAAAAAAAAAAAAAAAAAAAAAAAAAAAAAAAAAAAAAAAAAAAAAAAAAAAAAAAAAAAAAAAAAAAAAAAAAAAAAAAAAAAAAAAAAAAAAAAAAAAAAAAAAAAAAAAAAAAAAAAAAAAAAAAAAAAAAAAAAAAAAAAAAAAAAAAAAAAAAAAAAAAAAAAAAAAAAAAAAAAAAAAAAAAAAAAAAAAAAAAAAAAAAAAAAAAAAAAAAAAAAAAAAAAAAAAAAAAAAAAAAAAAAAAAAAAAAAAAAAAAAAAAAAAAAAAAAAAAAAAAAAAAAAAAAAAAAAAAAAAAAAAAAAAAAAAAAAAAAAAAAAAAAAAAAAAAAAAAAAAAAAAAAAAAAAAAAAAAAAAAAAAAAAAAAAAAAAAAAAAAAAAAAAAAAAAAAAAAAAAAAAAAAAAAAAAAAAAAAAAAAAAAAAAAAAAAAAAAAAAAAAAAAAAAAAAAAAAAAAAAAAAAAAAAAAAAAAAAAAAAAAAAAAAAAAAAAAAAAAAAAAAAAAAAAAAAAAAAAAAAAAAAAAAAAAAAAAAAAAAAAAAAAAAAAAAAAAAAAAAAAAAAAAAAAAAAAAAAAAAAAAAAAAAAAAAAAAAAAAAAAAAAAAAAAAAAAAAAAAAAAAAAAAAAAAAAAAAAAAAAAAAAAAAAAAAAAAAAAAAAAAAAAAAAAAAAAAAAAAAAAAAAAAAAAAAAAAAAAAAAAAAAAAAAAAAAAAAAAAAAAAAAAAAAAAAAAAAAAAAAAAAAAAAAAAAAAAAAAAAAAAAAAAAAAAAAAAAAAAAAAAAAAAAAAAAAAAAAAAAAAAAAAAAAAAAAAAAAAAAAAAAAAAAAAAAAAAAAAAAAAAAAAAAAAAAAAAAAAAAAAAAAAAAAAAAAAAAAAAAAAAAAAAAAAAAAAAAAAAAAAAAAAAAAAAAAAAAAAAAAAAAAAAAAAAAAAAAAAAAAAAAAAAAAAAAAAAAAAAAAAAAAAAAAAAAAAAAAAAAAAAAAAAAAAAAAAAAAAAAAAAAAAAAAAAAAAAAAAAAAAAAAAAAAAAAAAAAAAAAAAAAAAAAAAAAAAAAAAAAAAAAAAAAAAAAAAAAAAAAAAAAAAAAAAAAAAAAAAAAAAAAAAAAAAAAAAAAAAAAAAAAAAAAAAAAAAAAAAAAAAAAAAAAAAAAAAAAAAAAAAAAAAAAAAAAAAAAAAAAAAAAAAAAAAAAAAAAAAAAAAAAAAAAAAAAAAAAAAAAAAAAAAAAAAAAAAAAAAAAAAAAAAAAAAAAAAAAAAAAAAAAAAAAAAAAAAAAAAAAAAAAAAAAAAAAAAAAAAAAAAAAAAAAAAAAAAAAAAAAAAAAAAAAAAAAAAAAAAAAAAAAAAAAAAAAAAAAAAAAAAAAAAAAAAAAAAAAAAAAAAAAAAAAAAAAAAAAAAAAAAAAAAAAAAAAAAAAAAAAAAAAAAAAAAAAAAAAAAAAAAAAAAAAAAAAAAAAAAAAAAAAAAAAAAAAAAAAAAAAAAAAAAAAAAAAAAAAAAAAAAAAAAAAAAAAAAAAAAAAAAAAAAAAAAAAAAAAAAAAAAAAAAAAAAAAAAAAAAAAAAAAAAAAAAAAAAAAAAAAAAAAAAAAAAAAAAAAAAAAAAAAAAAAAAAAAAAAAAAAAAAAAAAAAAAAAAAAAAAAAAAAAAAAAAAAAAAAAAAAAAAAAAAAAAAAAAAAAAAAAAAAAAAAAAAAAAAAAAAAAAAAAAAAAAAAAAAAAAAAAAAAAAAAAAAAAAAAAAAAAAAAAAAAAAAAAAAAAAAAAAAAAAAAAAAAAAAAAAAAAAAAAAAAAAAAAAAAAAAAAAAAAAAAAAAAAAAAAAAAAAAAAAAAAAAAAAAAAAAAAAAAAAAAAAAAAAAAAAAAAAAAAAAAAAAAAAAAAAAAAAAAAAAAAAAAAAAAAAAAAAAAAAAAAAAAAAAAAAAAAAAAAAAAAAAAAAAAAAAAAAAAAAAAAAAAAAAAAAAAAAAAAAAAAAAAAAAAAAAAAAAAAAAAAAAAAAAAAAAAAAAAAAAAAAAAAAAAAAAAAAAAAAAAAAAAAAAAAAAAAAAAAAAAAAAAAAAAAAAAAAAAAAAAAAAAAAAAAAAAAAAAAAAAAAAAAAAAAAAAAAAAAAAAAAAAAAAAAAAAAAAAAAAAAAAAAAAAAAAAAAAAAAAAAAAAAAAAAAAAAAAAAAAAAAAAAAAAAAAAAAAAAAAAAAAAAAAAAAAAAAAAAAAAAAAAAAAAAAAAAAAAAAAAAAAAAAAAAAAAAAAAAAAAAAAAAAAAAAAAAAAAAAAAAAAAAAAAAAAAAAAAAAAAAAAAAAAAAAAAAAAAAAAAAAAAAAAAAAAAAAAAAAAAAAAAAAAAAAAAAAAAAAAAAAAAAAAAAAAAAAAAAAAAAAAAAAAAAAAAAAAAAAAAAAAAAAAAAAAAAAAAAAAAAAAAAAAAAAAAAAAAAAAAAAAAAAAAAAAAAAAAAAAAAAAAAAAAAAAAAAAAAAAAAAAAAAAAAAAAAAAAAAAAAAAAAAAAAAAAAAAAAAAAAAAAAAAAAAAAAAAAAAAAAAAAAAAAAAAAAAAAAAAAAAAAAAAAAAAAAAAAAAAAAAAAAAAAAAAAAAAAAAAAAAAAAAAAAAAAAAAAAAAAAAAAAAAAAAAAAAAAAAAAAAAAAAAAAAAAAAAAAAAAAAAAAAAAAAAAAAAAAAAAAAAAAAAAAAAAAAAAAAAAAAAAAAAAAAAAAAAAAAAAAAAAAAAAAAAAAAAAAAAAAAAAAAAAAAAAAAAAAAAAAAAAAAAAAAAAAAAAAAAAAAAAAAAAAAAAAAAAAAAAAAAAAAAAAAAAAAAAAAAAAAAAAAAAAAAAAAAAAAAAAAAAAAAAAAAAAAAAAAAAAAAAAAAAAAAAAAAAAAAAAAAAAAAAAAAAAAAAAAAAAAAAAAAAAAAAAAAAAAAAAAAAAAAAAAAAAAAAAAAAAAAAAAAAAAAAAAAAAAAAAAAAAAAAAAAAAAAAAAAAAAAAAAAAAAAAAAAAAAAAAAAAAAAAAAAAAAAAAAAAAAAAAAAAAAAAAAAAAAAAAAAAAAAAAAAAAAAAAAAAAAAAAAAAAAAAAAAAAAAAAAAAAAAAAAAAAAAAAAAAAAAAAAAAAAAAAAAAAAAAAAAAAAAAAAAAAAAAAAAAAAAAAAAAAAAAAAAAAAAAAAAAAAAAAAAAAAAAAAAAAAAAAAAAAAAAAAAAAAAAAAAAAAAAAAAAAAAAAAAAAAAAAAAAAAAAAAAAAAAAAAAAAAAAAAAAAAAAAAAAAAAAAAAAAAAAAAAAAAAAAAAAAAAAAAAAAAAAAAAAAAAAAAAAAAAAAAAAAAAAAAAAAAAAAAAAAAAAAAAAAAAAAAAAAAAAAAAAAAAAAAAAAAAAAAAAAAAAAAAAAAAAAAAAAAAAAAAAAAAAAAAAAAAAAAAAAAAAAAAAAAAAAAAAAAAAAAAAAAAAAAAAAAAAAAAAAAAAAAAAAAAAAAAAAAAAAAAAAAAAAAAAAAAAAAAAAAAAAAAAAAAAAAAAAAAAAAAAAAAAAAAAAAAAAAAAAAAAAAAAAAAAAAAAAAAAAAAAAAAAAAAAAAAAAAAAAAAAAAAAAAAAAAAAAAAAAAAAAAAAAAAAAAAAAAAAAAAAAAAAAAAAAAAAAAAAAAAAAAAAAAAAAAAAAAAAAAAAAAAAAAAAAAAAAAAAAAAAAAAAAAAAAAAAAAAAAAAAAAAAAAAAAAAAAAAAAAAAAAAAAAAAAAAAAAAAAAAAAAAAAAAAAAAAAAAAAAAAAAAAAAAAAAAAAAAAAAAAAAAAAAAAAAAAAAAAAAAAAAAAAAAAAAAAAAAAAAAAAAAAAAAAAAAAAAAAAAAAAAAAAAAAAAAAAAAAAAAAAAAAAAAAAAAAAAAAAAAAAAAAAAAAAAAAAAAAAAAAAAAAAAAAAAAAAAAAAAAAAAAAAAAAAAAAAAAAAAAAAAAAAAAAAAAAAAAAAAAAAAAAAAAAAAAAAAAAAAAAAAAAAAAAAAAAAAAAAAAAAAAAAAAAAAAAAAAAAAAAAAAAAAAAAAAAAAAAAAAAAAAAAAAAAAAAAAAAAAAAAAAAAAAAAAAAAAAAAAAAAAAAAAAAAAAAAAAAAAAAAAAAAAAAAAAAAAAAAAAAAAAAAAAAAAAAAAAAAAAAAAAAAAAAAAAAAAAAAAAAAAAAAAAAAAAAAAAAAAAAAAAAAAAAAAAAAAAAAAAAAAAAAAAAAAAAAAAAAAAAAAAAAAAAAAAAAAAAAAAAAAAAAAAAAAAAAAAAAAAAAAAAAAAAAAAAAAAAAAAAAAAAAAAAAAAAAAAAAAAAAAAAAAAAAAAAAAAAAAAAAAAAAAAAAAAAAAAAAAAAAAAAAAAAAAAAAAAAAAAAAAAAAAAAAAAAAAAAAAAAAAAAAAAAAAAAAAAAAAAAAAAAAAAAAAAAAAAAAAAAAAAAAAAAAAAAAAAAAAAAAAAAAAAAAAAAAAAAAAAAAAAAAAAAAAAAAAAAAAAAAAAAAAAAAAAAAAAAAAAAAAAAAAAAAAAAAAAAAAAAAAAAAAAAAAAAAAAAAAAAAAAAAAAAAAAAAAAAAAAAAAAAAAAAAAAAAAAAAAAAAAAAAAAAAAAAAAAAAAAAAAAAAAAAAAAAAAAAAAAAAAAAAAAAAAAAAAAAAAAAAAAAAAAAAAAAAAAAAAAAAAAAAAAAAAAAAAAAAAAAAAAAAAAAAAAAAAAAAAAAAAAAAAAAAAAAAAAAAAAAAAAAAAAAAAAAAAAAAAAAAAAAAAAAAAAAAAAAAAAAAAAAAAAAAAAAAAAAAAAAAAAAAAAAAAAAAAAAAAAAAAAAAAAAAAAAAAAAAAAAAAAAAAAAAAAAAAAAAAAAAAAAAAAAAAAAAAAAAAAAAAAAAAAAAAAAAAAAAAAAAAAAAAAAAAAAAAAAAAAAAAAAAAAAAAAAAAAAAAAAAAAAAAAAAAAAAAAAAAAAAAAAAAAAAAAAAAAAAAAAAAAAAAAAAAAAAAAAAAAAAAAAAAAAAAAAAAAAAAAAAAAAAAAAAAAAAAAAAAAAAAAAAAAAAAAAAAAAAAAAAAAAAAAAAAAAAAAAAAAAAAAAAAAAAAAAAAAAAAAAAAAAAAAAAAAAAAAAAAAAAAAAAAAAAAAAAAAAAAAAAAAAAAAAAAAAAAAAAAAAAAAAAAAAAAAAAAAAAAAAAAAAAAAAAAAAAAAAAAAAAAAAAAAAAAAAAAAAAAAAAAAAAAAAAAAAAAAAAAAAAAAAAAAAAAAAAAAAAAAAAAAAAAAAAAAAAAAAAAAAAAAAAAAAAAAAAAAAAAAAAAAAAAAAAAAAAAAAAAAAAAAAAAAAAAAAAAAAAAAAAAAAAAAAAAAAAAAAAAAAAAAAAAAAAAAAAAAAAAAAAAAAAAAAAAAAAAAAAAAAAAAAAAAAAAAAAAAAAAAAAAAAAAAAAAAAAAAAAAAAAAAAAAAAAAAAAAAAAAAAAAAAAAAAAAAAAAAAAAAAAAAAAAAAAAAAAAAAAAAAAAAAAAAAAAAAAAAAAAAAAAAAAAAAAAAAAAAAAAAAAAAAAAAAAAAAAAAAAAAAAAAAAAAAAAAAAAAAAAAAAAAAAAAAAAAAAAAAAAAAAAAAAAAAAAAAAAAAAAAAAAAAAAAAAAAAAAAAAAAAAAAAAAAAAAAAAAAAAAAAAAAAAAAAAAAAAAAAAAAAAAAAAAAAAAAAAAAAAAAAAAAAAAAAAAAAAAAAAAAAAAAAAAAAAAAAAAAAAAAAAAAAAAAAAAAAAAAAAAAAAAAAAAAAAAAAAAAAAAAAAAAAAAAAAAAAAAAAAAAAAAAAAAAAAAAAAAAAAAAAAAAAAAAAAAAAAAAAAAAAAAAAAAAAAAAAAAAAAAAAAAAAAAAAAAAAAAAAAAAAAAAAAAAAAAAAAAAAAAAAAAAAAAAAAAAAAAAAAAAAAAAAAAAAAAAAAAAAAAAAAAAAAAAAAAAAAAAAAAAAAAAAAAAAAAAAAAAAAAAAAAAAAAAAAAAAAAAAAAAAAAAAAAAAAAAAAAAAAAAAAAAAAAAAAAAAAAAAAAAAAAAAAAAAAAAAAAAAAAAAAAAAAAAAAAAAAAAAAAAAAAAAAAAAAAAAAAAAAAAAAAAAAAAAAAAAAAAAAAAAAAAAAAAAAAAAAAAAAAAAAAAAAAAAAAAAAAAAAAAAAAAAAAAAAAAAAAAAAAAAAAAAAAAAAAAAAAAAAAAAAAAAAAAAAAAAAAAAAAAAAAAAAAAAAAAAAAAAAAAAAAAAAAAAAAAAAAAAAAAAAAAAAAAAAAAAAAAAAAAAAAAAAAAAAAAAAAAAAAAAAAAAAAAAAAAAAAAAAAAAAAAAAAAAAAAAAAAAAAAAAAAAAAAAAAAAAAAAAAAAAAAAAAAAAAAAAAAAAAAAAAAAAAAAAAAAAAAAAAAAAAAAAAAAAAAAAAAAAAAAAAAAAAAAAAAAAAAAAAAAAAAAAAAAAAAAAAAAAAAAAAAAAAAAAAAAAAAAAAAAAAAAAAAAAAAAAAAAAAAAAAAAAAAAAAAAAAAAAAAAAAAAAAAAAAAAAAAAAAAAAAAAAAAAAAAAAAAAAAAAAAAAAAAAAAAAAAAAAAAAAAAAAAAAAAAAAAAAAAAAAAAAAAAAAAAAAAAAAAAAAAAAAAAAAAAAAAAAAAAAAAAAAAAAAAAAAAAAAAAAAAAAAAAAAAAAAAAAAAAAAAAAAAAAAAAAAAAAAAAAAAAAAAAAAAAAAAAAAAAAAAAAAAAAAAAAAAAAAAAAAAAAAAAAAAAAAAAAAAAAAAAAAAAAAAAAAAAAAAAAAAAAAAAAAAAAAAAAAAAAAAAAAAAAAAAAAAAAAAAAAAAAAAAAAAAAAAAAAAAAAAAAAAAAAAAAAAAAAAAAAAAAAAAAAAAAAAAAAAAAAAAAAAAAAAAAAAAAAAAAAAAAAAAAAAAAAAAAAAAAAAAAAAAAAAAAAAAAAAAAAAAAAAAAAAAAAAAAAAAAAAAAAAAAAAAAAAAAAAAAAAAAAAAAAAAAAAAAAAAAAAAAAAAAAAAAAAAAAAAAAAAAAAAAAAAAAAAAAAAAAAAAAAAAAAAAAAAAAAAAAAAAAAAAAAAAAAAAAAAAAAAAAAAAAAAAAAAAAAAAAAAAAAAAAAAAAAAAAAAAAAAAAAAAAAAAAAAAAAAAAAAAAAAAAAAAAAAAAAAAAAAAAAAAAAAAAAAAAAAAAAAAAAAAAAAAAAAAAAAAAAAAAAAAAAAAAAAAAAAAAAAAAAAAAAAAAAAAAAAAAAAAAAAAAAAAAAAAAAAAAAAAAAAAAAAAAAAAAAAAAAAAAAAAAAAAAAAAAAAAAAAAAAAAAAAAAAAAAAAAAAAAAAAAAAAAAAAAAAAAAAAAAAAAAAAAAAAAAAAAAAAAAAAAAAAAAAAAAAAAAAAAAAAAAAAAAAAAAAAAAAAAAAAAAAAAAAAAAAAAAAAAAAAAAAAAAAAAAAAAAAAAAAAAAAAAAAAAAAAAAAAAAAAAAAAAAAAAAAAAAAAAAAAAAAAAAAAAAAAAAAAAAAAAAAAAAAAAAAAAAAAAAAAAAAAAAAAAAAAAAAAAAAAAAAAAAAAAAAAAAAAAAAAAAAAAAAAAAAAAAAAAAAAAAAAAAAAAAAAAAAAAAAAAAAAAAAAAAAAAAAAAAAAAAAAAAAAAAAAAAAAAAAAAAAAAAAAAAAAAAAAAAAAAAAAAAAAAAAAAAAAAAAAAAAAAAAAAAAAAAAAAAAAAAAAAAAAAAAAAAAAAAAAAAAAAAAAAAAAAAAAAAAAAAAAAAAAAAAAAAAAAAAAAAAAAAAAAAAAAAAAAAAAAAAAAAAAAAAAAAAAAAAAAAAAAAAAAAAAAAAAAAAAAAAAAAAAAAAAAAAAAAAAAAAAAAAAAAAAAAAAAAAAAAAAAAAAAAAAAAAAAAAAAAAAAAAAAAAAAAAAAAAAAAAAAAAAAAAAAAAAAAAAAAAAAAAAAAAAAAAAAAAAAAAAAAAAAAAAAAAAAAAAAAAAAAAAAAAAAAAAAAAAAAAAAAAAAAAAAAAAAAAAAAAAAAAAAAAAAAAAAAAAAAAAAAAAAAAAAAAAAAAAAAAAAAAAAAAAAAAAAAAAAAAAAAAAAAAAAAAAAAAAAAAAAAAAAAAAAAAAAAAAAAAAAAAAAAAAAAAAAAAAAAAAAAAAAAAAAAAAAAAAAAAAAAAAAAAAAAAAAAAAAAAAAAATAAAAAAAAAAAAAAAAAAAAAAAAAAAAAAAAAAAAAAAAAAAAAAAAAAAAAAAAAAAAAAAAAAAAAAAAAAAAAAAAAAAAAAAAAAAAAAAAAAAAAAAAAAAAAAAAAAAAAAAAAAAAAAAAAAAAAAAAAAAAAAAAAAAAAAAAAAAAAAAAAAAAAAAAAAAAAAAAAAAAAAAAAAAAAAAAAAAAAAAAAAAAAAAAAAAAAAAAAAAAAAAAAAAAAAAAAAAAAAAAAAAAAAAAAAAAAAAAAAAAAAAAAAAAAAAAAAAAAAAAAAAAAAAAAAAAAAAAAAAAAAAAAAAAAAAAAAAAAAAAAAAAAAAAAAAAAAAAAAAAAAAAAAAAAAAAAAAAAAAAAAAAAAAAAAAAAAAAAAAAAAAAAAAAAAAAAAAAAAAAAAAAAAAAAAAAAAAAAAAAAAAAAAAAAAAAAAAAAAAAAAAAAAAAAAAAAAAAAAAAAAAAAAAAAAAAAAAAAAAAAAAAAAAAAAAAAAAAAAAAAAAAAAAAAAAAAAAAAAAAAAAAAAAAAAAAAAAAAAAAAAAAAAAAAAAAAAAAAAAAAAAAAAAAAAAAAAAAAAAAAAAAAAAAAAAAAAAAAAAAAAAAAAAAAAAAAAAAAAAAAAAAAAAAAAAAAAAAAAAAAAAAAAAAAAAAAAAAAAAAAAAAAAAAAAAAAAAAAAAAAAAAAAAAAAAAAAAAAAAAAAAAAAAAAAAAAAAAAAAAAAAAAAAAAAAAAAAAAAAAAAAAAAAAAAAAAAAAAAAAAAAAAAAAAAAAAAAAAAAAAAAAAAAAAAAAAAAAAAAAAAAAAAAAAAAAAAAAAAAAAAAAAAAAAAAAAAAAAAAAAAAAAAAAAAAAAAAAAAAAAAAAAAAAAAAAAAAAAAAAAAAAAAAAAAAAAAAAAAAAAAAAAAAAAAAAAAAAAAAAAAAAAAAAAAAAAAAAAAAAAAAAAAAAAAAAAAAAAAAAAAAAAAAAAAAAAAAAAAAAAAAAAAAAAAAAAAAAAAAAAAAAAAAAAAAAAAAAAAAAAAAAAAAAAAAAAAAAAAAAAAAAAAAAAAAAAAAAAAAAAAAAAAAAAAAAAAAAAAAAAAAAAAAAAAAAAAAAAAAAAAAAAAAAAAAAAAAAAAAAAAAAAAAAAAAAAAAAAAAAAAAAAAAAAAAAAAAAAAAAAAAAAAAAAAAAAAAAAAAAAAAAAAAAAAAAAAAAAAAAAAAAAAAAAAAAAAAAAAAAAAAAAAAAAAAAAAAAAAAAAAAAAAAAAAAAAAAAAAAAAAAAAAAAAAAAAAAAAAAAAAAAAAAAAAAAAAAAAAAAAAAAAAAAAAAAAAAAAAAAAAAAAAAAAAAAAAAAAAAAAAAAAAAAAAAAAAAAAAAAAAAAAAAAAAAAAAAAAAAAAAAAAAAAAAAAAAAAAAAAAAAAAAAAAAAAAAAAAAAAAAAAAAAAAAAAAAAAAAAAAAAAAAAAAAAAAAAAAAAAAAAAAAAAAAAAAAAAAAAAAAAAAAAAAAAAAAAAAAAAAAAAAAAAAAAAAAAAAAAAAAAAAAAAAAAAAAAAAAAAAAAAAAAAAAAAAAAAAAAAAAAAAAAAAAAAAAAAAAAAAAAAAAAAAAAAAAAAAAAAAAAAAAAAAAAAAAAAAAAAAAAAAAAAAAAAAAAAAAAAAAAAAAAAAAAAAAAAAAAAAAAAAAAAAAAAAAAAAAAAAAAAAAAAAAAAAAAAAAAAAAAAAAAAAAAAAAAAAAAAAAAAAAAAAAAAAAAAAAAAAAAAAAAAAAAAAAAAAAAAAAAAAAAAAAAAAAAAAAAAAAAAAAAAAAAAAAAAAAAAAAAAAAAAAAAAAAAAAAAAAAAAAAAAAAAAAAAAAAAAAAAAAAAAAAAAAAAAAAAAAAAAAAAAAAAAAAAAAAAAAAAAAAAAAAAAAAAAAAAAAAAAAAAAAAAAAAAAAAAAAAAAAAAAAAAAAAAAAAAAAAAAAAAAAAAAAAAAAAAAAAAAAAAAAAAAAAAAAAAAAAAAAAAAAAAAAAAAAAAAAAAAAAAAAAAAAAAAAAAAAAAAAAAAAAAAAAAAAAAAAAAAAAAAAAAAAAAAAAAAAAAAAAAAAAAAAAAAAAAAAAAAAAAAAAAAAAAAAAAAAAAAAAAAAAAAAAAAAAAAAAAAAAAAAAAAAAAAAAAAAAAAAAAAAAAAAAAAAAAAAAAAAAAAAAAAAAAAAAAAAAAAAAAAAAAAAAAAAAAAAAAAAAAAAAAAAAAAAAAAAAAAAAAAAAAAAAAAAAAAAAAAAAAAAAAAAAAAAAAAAAAAAAAAAAAAAAAAAAAAAAAAAAAAAAAAAAAAAAAAAAAAAAAAAAAAAAAAAAAAAAAAAAAAAAAAAAAAAAAAAAAAAAAAAAAAAAAAAAAAAAAAAAAAAAAAAAAAAAAAAAAAAAAAAAAAAAAAAAAAAAAAAAAAAAAAAAAAAAAAAAAAAAAAAAAAAAAAAAAAAAAAAAAAAAAAAAAAAAAAAAAAAAAAAAAAAAAAAAAAAAAAAAAAAAAAAAAAAAAAAAAAAAAAAAAAAAAAAAAAAAAAAAAAAAAAAAAAAAAAAAAAAAAAAAAAAAAAAAAAAAAAAAAAAAAAAAAAAAAAAAAAAAAAAAAAAAAAAAAAAAAAAAAAAAAAAAAAAAAAAAAAAAAAAAAAAAAAAAAAAAAAAAAAAAAAAAAAAAAAAAAAAAAAAAAAAAAAAAAAAAAAAAAAAAAAAAAAAAAAAAAAAAAAAAAAAAAAAAAAAAAAAAAAAAAAAAAAAAAAAAAAAAAAAAAAAAAAAAAAAAAAAAAAAAAAAAAAAAAAAAAAAAAAAAAAAAAAAAAAAAAAAAAAAAAAAAAAAAAAAAAAAAAAAAAAAAAAAAAAAAAAAAAAAAAAAAAAAAAAAAAAAAAAAAAAAAAAAAAAAAAAAAAAAAAAAAAAAAAAAAAAAAAAAAAAAAAAAAAAAAAAAAAAAAAAAAAAAAAAAAAAAAAAAAAAAAAAAAAAAAAAAAAAAAAAAAAAAAAAAAAAAAAAAAAAAAAAAAAAAAAAAAAAAAAAAAAAAAAAAAAAAAAAAAAAAAAAAAAAAAAAAAAAAAAAAAAAAAAAAAAAAAAAAAAAAAAAAAAAAAAAAAAAAAAAAAAAAAAAAAAAAAAAAAAAAAAAAAAAAAAAAAAAAAAAAAAAAAAAAAAAAAAAAAAAAAAAAAAAAAAAAAAAAAAAAAAAAAAAAAAAAAAAAAAAAAAAAAAAAAAAAAAAAAAAAAAAAAAAAAAAAAAAAAAAAAAAAAAAAAAAAAAAAAAAAAAAAAAAAAAAAAAAAAAAAAAAAAAAAAAAAAAAAAAAAAAAAAAAAAAAAAAAAAAAAAAAAAAAAAAAAAAAAAAAAAAAAAAAAAAAAAAAAAAAAAAAAAAAAAAAAAAAAAAAAAAAAAAAAAAAAAAAAAAAAAAAAAAAAAAAAAAAAAAAAAAAAAAAAAAAAAAAAAAAAAAAAAAAAAAAAAAAAAAAAAAAAAAAAAAAAAAAAAAAAAAAAAAAAAAAAAAAAAAAAAAAAAAAAAAAAAAAAAAAAAAAAAAAAAAAAAAAAAAAAAAAAAAAAAAAAAAAAAAAAAAAAAAAAAAAAAAAAAAAAAAAAAAAAAAAAAAAAAAAAAAAAAAAAAAAAAAAAAAAAAAAAAAAAAAAAAAAAAAAAAAAAAAAAAAAAAAAAAAAAAAAAAAAAAAAAAAAAAAAAAAAAAAAAAAAAAAAAAAAAAAAAAAAAAAAAAAAAAAAAAAAAAAAAAAAAAAAAAAAAAAAAAAAAAAAAAAAAAAAAAAAAAAAAAAAAAAAAAAAAAAAAAAAAAAAAAAAAAAAAAAAAAAAAAAAAAAAAAAAAAAAAAAAAAAAAAAAAAAAAAAAAAAAAAAAAAAAAAAAAAAAAAAAAAAAAAAAAAAAAAAAAAAAAAAAAAAAAAAAAAAAAAAAAAAAAAAAAAAAAAAAAAAAAAAAAAAAAAAAAAAAAAAAAAAAAAAAAAAAAAAAAAAAAAAAAAAAAAAAAAAAAAAAAAAAAAAAAAAAAAAAAAAAAAAAAAAAAAAAAAAAAAAAAAAAAAAAAAAAAAAAAAAAAAAAAAAAAAAAAAAAAAAAAAAAAAAAAAAAAAAAAAAAAAAAAAAAAAAAAAAAAAAAAAAAAAAAAAAAAAAAAAAAAAAAAAAAAAAAAAAAAAAAAAAAAAAAAAAAAAAAAAAAAAAAAAAAAAAAAAAAAAAAAAAAAAAAAAAAAAAAAAAAAAAAAAAAAAAAAAAAAAAAAAAAAAAAAAAAAAAAAAAAAAAAAAAAAAAAAAAAAAAAAAAAAAAAAAAAAAAAAAAAAAAAAAAAAAAAAAAAAAAAAAAAAAAAAAAAAAAAAAAAAAAAAAAAAAAAAAAAAAAAAAAAAAAAAAAAAAAAAAAAAAAAAAAAAAAAAAAAAAAAAAAAAAAAAAAAAAAAAAAAAAAAAAAAAAAAAAAAAAAAAAAAAAAAAAAAAAAAAAAAAAAAAAAAAAAAAAAAAAAAAAAAAAAAAAAAAAAAAAAAAAAAAAAAAAAAAAAAAAAAAAAAAAAAAAAAAAAAAAAAAAAAAAAAAAAAAAAAAAAAAAAAAAAAAAAAAAAAAAAAAAAAAAAAAAAAAAAAAAAAAAAAAAAAAAAAAAAAAAAAAAAAAAAAAAAAAAAAAAAAAAAAAAAAAAAAAAAAAAAAAAAAAAAAAAAAAAAAAAAAAAAAAAAAAAAAAAAAAAAAAAAAAAAAAAAAAAAAAAAAAAAAAAAAAAAAAAAAAAAAAAAAAAAAAAAAAAAAAAAAAAAAAAAAAAAAAAAAAAAAAAAAAAAAAAAAAAAAAAAAAAAAAAAAAAAAAAAAAAAAAAAAAAAAAAAAAAAAAAAAAAAAAAAAAAAAAAAAAAAAAAAAAAAAAAAAAAAAAAAAAAAAAAAAAAAAAAAAAAAAAAAAAAAAAAAAAAAAAAAAAAAAAAAAAAAAAAAAAAAAAAAAAAAAAAAAAAAAAAAAAAAAAAAAAAAAAAAAAAAAAAAAAAAAAAAAAAAAAAAAAAAAAAAAAAAAAAAAAAAAAAAAAAAAAAAAAAAAAAAAAAAAAAAAAAAAAAAAAAAAAAAAAAAAAAAAAAAAAAAAAAAAAAAAAAAAAAAAAAAAAAAAAAAAAAAAAAAAAAAAAAAAAAAAAAAAAAAAAAAAAAAAAAAAAAAAAAAAAAAAAAAAAAAAAAAAAAAAAAAAAAAAAAAAAAAAAAAAAAAAAAAAAAAAAAAAAAAAAAAAAAAAAAAAAAAAAAAAAAAAAAAAAAAAAAAAAAAAAAAAAAAAAAAAAAAAAAAAAAAAAAAAAAAAAAAAAAAAAAAAAAAAAAAAAAAAAAAAAAAAAAAAAAAAAAAAAAAAAAAAAAAAAAAAAAAAAAAAAAAAAAAAAAAAAAAAAAAAAAAAAAAAAAAAAAAAAAAAAAAAAAAAAAAAAAAAAAAAAAAAAAAAAAAAAAAAAAAAAAAAAAAAAAAAAAAAAAAAAAAAAAAAAAAAAAAAAAAAAAAAAAAAAAAAAAAAAAAAAAAAAAAAAAAAAAAAAAAAAAAAAAAAAAAAAAAAAAAAAAAAAAAAAAAAAAAAAAAAAAAAAAAAAAAAAAAAAAAAAAAAAAAAAAAAAAAAAAAAAAAAAAAAAAAAAAAAAAAAAAAAAAAAAAAAAAAAAAAAAAAAAAAAAAAAAAAAAAAAAAAAAAAAAAAAAAAAAAAAAAAAAAAAAAAAAAAAAAAAAAAAAAAAAAAAAAAAAAAAAAAAAAAAAAAAAAAAAAAAAAAAAAAAAAAAAAAAAAAAAAAAAAAAAAAAAAAAAAAAAAAAAAAAAAAAAAAAAAAAAAAAAAAAAAAAAAAAAAAAAAAAAAAAAAAAAAAAAAAAAAAAAAAAAAAAAAAAAAAAAAAAAAAAAAAAAAAAAAAAAAAAAAAAAAAAAAAAAAAAAAAAAAAAAAAAAAAAAAAAAAAAAAAAAAAAAAAAAAAAAAAAAAAAAAAAAAAAAAAAAAAAAAAAAAAAAAAAAAAAAAAAAAAAAAAAAAAAAAAAAAAAAAAAAAAAAAAAAAAAAAAAAAAAAAAAAAAAAAAAAAAAAAAAAAAAAAAAAAAAAAAAAAAAAAAAAAAAAAAAAAAAAAAAAAAAAAAAAAAAAAAAAAAAAAAAAAAAAAAAAAAAAAAAAAAAAAAAAAAAAAAAAAAAAAAAAAAAAAAAAAAAAAAAAAAAAAAAAAAAAAAAAAAAAAAAAAAAAAAAAAAAAAAAAAAAAAAAAAAAAAAAAAAAAAAAAAAAAAAAAAAAAAAAAAAAAAAAAAAAAAAAAAAAAAAAAAAAAAAAAAAAAAAAAAAAAAAAAAAAAAAAAAAAAAAAAAAAAAAAAAAAAAAAAAAAAAAAAAAAAAAAAAAAAAAAAAAAAAAAAAAAAAAAAAAAAAAAAAAAAAAAAAAAAAAAAAAAAAAAAAAAAAAAAAAAAAAAAAAAAAAAAAAAAAAAAAAAAAAAAAAAAAAAAAAAAAAAAAAAAAAAAAAAAAAAAAAAAAAAAAAAAAAAAAAAAAAAAAAAAAAAAAAAAAAAAAAAAAATAAAAAAAAAAAAAAAAAAAAAAAAAAAAAAAAAAAAAAAAAAAAAAAAAAAAAAAAAAAAAAAAAAAAAAAAAAAAAAAAAAAAAAAAAAAAAAAAAAAAAAAAAAAAAAAAAAAAAAAAAAAAAAAAAAAAAAAAAAAAAAAAAAAAAAAAAAAAAAAAAAAAAAAAAAAAAAAAAAAAAAAAAAAAAAAAAAAAAAAAAAAAAAAAAAAAAAAAAAAAAAAAAAAAAAAAAAAAAAAAAAAAAAAAAAAAAAAAAAAAAAAAAAAAAAAAAAAAAAAAAAAAAAAAAAAAAAAAAAAAAAAAAAAAAAAAAAAAAAAAAAAAAAAAAAAAAAAAAAAAAAAAAAAAAAAAAAAAAAAAAAAAAAAAAAAAAAAAAAAAAAAAAAAAAAAAAAAAAAAAAAAAAAAAAAAAAAAAAAAAAAAAAAAAAAAAAAAAAAAAAAAAAAAAAAAAAAAAAAAAAAAAAAAAAAAAAAAAAAAAAAAAAAAAAAAAAAAAAAAAAAAAAAAAAAAAAAAAAAAAAAAAAAAAAAAAAAAAAAAAAAAAAAAAAAAAAAAAAAAAAAAAAAAAAAAAAAAAAAAAAAAAAAAAAAAAAAAAAAAAAAAAAAAAAAAAAAAAAAAAAAAAAAAAAAAAAAAAAAAAAAAAAAAAAAAAAAAAAAAAAAAAAAAAAAAAAAAAAAAAAAAAAAAAAAAAAAAAAAAAAAAAAAAAAAAAAAAAAAAAAAAAAAAAAAAAAAAAAAAAAAAAAAAAAAAAAAAAAAAAAAAAAAAAAAAAAAAAAAAAAAAAAAAAAAAAAAAAAAAAAAAAAAAAAAAAAAAAAAAAAAAAAAAAAAAAAAAAAAAAAAAAAAAAAAAAAAAAAAAAAAAAAAAAAAAAAAAAAAAAAAAAAAAAAAAAAAAAAAAAAAAAAAAAAAAAAAAAAAAAAAAAAAAAAAAAAAAAAAAAAAAAAAAAAAAAAAAAAAAAAAAAAAAAAAAAAAAAAAAAAAAAAAAAAAAAAAAAAAAAAAAAAAAAAAAAAAAAAAAAAAAAAAAAAAAAAAAAAAAAAAAAAAAAAAAAAAAAAAAAAAAAAAAAAAAAAAAAAAAAAAAAAAAAAAAAAAAAAAAAAAAAAAAAAAAAAAAAAAAAAAAAAAAAAAAAAAAAAAAAAAAAAAAAAAAAAAAAAAAAAAAAAAAAAAAAAAAAAAAAAAAAAAAAAAAAAAAAAAAAAAAAAAAAAAAAAAAAAAAAAAAAAAAAAAAAAAAAAAAAAAAAAAAAAAAAAAAAAAAAAAAAAAAAAAAAAAAAAAAAAAAAAAAAAAAAAAAAAAAAAAAAAAAAAAAAAAAAAAAAAAAAAAAAAAAAAAAAAAAAAAAAAAAAAAAAAAAAAAAAAAAAAAAAAAAAAAAAAAAAAAAAAAAAAAAAAAAAAAAAAAAAAAAAAAAAAAAAAAAAAAAAAAAAAAAAAAAAAAAAAAAAAAAAAAAAAAAAAAAAAAAAAAAAAAAAAAAAAAAAAAAAAAAAAAAAAAAAAAAAAAAAAAAAAAAAAAAAAAAAAAAAAAAAAAAAAAAAAAAAAAAAAAAAAAAAAAAAAAAAAAAAAAAAAAAAAAAAAAAAAAAAAAAAAAAAAAAAAAAAAAAAAAAAAAAAAAAAAAAAAAAAAAAAAAAAAAAAAAAAAAAAAAAAAAAAAAAAAAAAAAAAAAAAAAAAAAAAAAAAAAAAAAAAAAAAAAAAAAAAAAAAAAAAAAAAAAAAAAAAAAAAAAAAAAAAAAAAAAAAAAAAAAAAAAAAAAAAAAAAAAAAAAAAAAAAAAAAAAAAAAAAAAAAAAAAAAAAAAAAAAAAAAAAAAAAAAAAAAAAAAAAAAAAAAAAAAAAAAAAAAAAAAAAAAAAAAAAAAAAAAAAAAAAAAAAAAAAAAAAAAAAAAAAAAAAAAAAAAAAAAAAAAAAAAAAAAAAAAAAAAAAAAAAAAAAAAAAAAAAAAAAAAAAAAAAAAAAAAAAAAAAAAAAAAAAAAAAAAAAAAAAAAAAAAAAAAAAAAAAAAAAAAAAAAAAAAAAAAAAAAAAAAAAAAAAAAAAAAAAAAAAAAAAAAAAAAAAAAAAAAAAAAAAAAAAAAAAAAAAAAAAAAAAAAAAAAAAAAAAAAAAAAAAAAAAAAAAAAAAAAAAAAAAAAAAAAAAAAAAAAAAAAAAAAAAAAAAAAAAAAAAAAAAAAAAAAAAAAAAAAAAAAAAAAAAAAAAAAAAAAAAAAAAAAAAAAAAAAAAAAAAAAAAAAAAAAAAAAAAAAAAAAAAAAAAAAAAAAAAAAAAAAAAAAAAAAAAAAAAAAAAAAAAAAAAAAAAAAAAAAAAAAAAAAAAAAAAAAAAAAAAAAAAAAAAAAAAAAAAAAAAAAAAAAAAAAAAAAAAAAAAAAAAAAAAAAAAAAAAAAAAAAAAAAAAAAAAAAAAAAAAAAAAAAAAAAAAAAAAAAAAAAAAAAAAAAAAAAAAAAAAAAAAAAAAAAAAAAAAAAAAAAAAAAAAAAAAAAAAAAAAAAAAAAAAAAAAAAAAAAAAAAAAAAAAAAAAAAAAAAAAAAAAAAAAAAAAAAAAAAAAAAAAAAAAAAAAAAAAAAAATAAAAAAAAAAAAAAAAAAAAAAAAAAAAAAAAAAAAAAAAAAAAAAAAAAAAAAAAAAAAAAAAAAAAAAAAAAAAAAAAAAAAAAAAAAAAAAAAAAAAAAAAAAAAAAAAAAAAAAAAAAAAAAAAAAAAAAAAAAAAAAAAAAAAAAAAAAAAAAAAAAAAAAAAAAAAAAAAAAAAAAAAAAAAAAAAAAAAAAAAAAAAAAAAAAAAAAAAAAAAAAAAAAAAAAAAAAAAAAAAAAAAAAAAAAAAAAAAAAAAAAAAAAAAAAAAAAAAAAAAAAAAAAAAAAAAAAAAAAAAAAAAAAAAAAAAAAAAAAAAAAAAAAAAAAAAAAAAAAAAAAAAAAAAAAAAAAAAAAAAAAAAAAAAAAAAAAAAAAAAAAAAAAAAAAAAAAAAAAAAAAAAAAAAAAAAAAAAAAAAAAAAAAAAAAAAAAAAAAAAAAAAAAAAAAAAAAAAAAAAAAAAAAAAAAAAAAAAAAAAAAAAAAAAAAAAAAAAAAAAAAAAAAAAAAAAAAAAAAAAAAAAAAAAAAAAAAAAAAAAAAAAAAAAAAAAAAAAAAAAAAAAAAAAAAAAAAAAAAAAAAAAAAAAAAAAAAAAAAAAAAAAAAAAAAAAAAAAAAAAAAAAAAAAAAAAAAAAAAAAAAAAAAAAAAAAAAAAAAAAAAAAAAAAAAAAAAAAAAAAAAAAAAAAAAAAAAAAAAAAAAAAAAAAAAAAAAAAAAAAAAAAAAAAAAAAAAAAAAAAAAAAAAAAAAAAAAAAAAAAAAAAAAAAAAAAAAAAAAAAAAAAAAAAAAAAAAAAAAAAAAAAAAAAAAAAAAAAAAAAAAAAAAAAAAAAAAAAAAAAAAAAAAAAAAAAAAAAAAAAAAAAAAAAAAAAAAAAAAAAAAAAAAAAAAAAAAAAAAAAAAAAAAAAAAAAAAAAAAAAAAAAAAAAAAAAAAAAAAAAAAAAAAAAAAAAAAAAAAAAAAAAAAAAAAAAAAAAAAAAAAAAAAAAAAAAAAAAAAAAAAAAAAAAAAAAAAAAAAAAAAAAAAAAAAAAAAAAAAAAAAAAAAAAAAAAAAAAAAAAAAAAAAAAAAAAAAAAAAAAAAAAAAAAAAAAAAAAAAAAAAAAAAAAAAAAAAAAAAAAAAAAAAAAAAAAAAAAAAAAAAAAAAAAAAAAAAAAAAAAAAAAAAAAAAAAAAAAAAAAAAAAAAAAAAAAAAAAAAAAAAAAAAAAAAAAAAAAAAAAAAAAAAAAAAAAAAAAAAAAAAAAAAAAAAAAAAAAAAAAAAAAAAAAAAAAAAAAAAAAAAAAAAAAAAAAAAAAAAAAAAAAAAAAAAAAAAAAAAAAAAAAAAAAAAAAAAAAAAAAAAAAAAAAAAAAAAAAAAAAAAAAAAAAAAAAAAAAAAAAAAAAAAAAAAAAAAAAAAAAAAAAAAAAAAAAAAAAAAAAAAAAAAAAAAAAAAAAAAAAAAAAAAAAAAAAAAAAAAAAAAAAAAAAAAAAAAAAAAAAAAAAAAAAAAAAAAAAAAAAAAAAAAAAAAAAAAAAAAAAAAAAAAAAAAAAAAAAAAAAAAAAAAAAAAAAAAAAAAAAAAAAAAAAAAAAAAAAAAAAAAAAAAAAAAAAAAAAAAAAAAAAAAAAAAAAAAAAAAAAAAAAAAAAAAAAAAAAAAAAAAAAAAAAAAAAAAAAAAAAAAAAAAAAAAAAAAAAAAAAAAAAAAAAAAAAAAAAAAAAAAAAAAAAAAAAAAAAAAAAAAAAAAAAAAAAAAAAAAAAAAAAAAAAAAAAAAAAAAAAAAAAAAAAAAAAAAAAAAAAAAAAAAAAAAAAAAAAAAAAAAAAAAAAAAAAAAAAAAAAAAAAAAAAAAAAAAAAAAAAAAAAAAAAAAAAAAAAAAAAAAAAAAAAAAAAAAAAAAAAAAAAAAAAAAAAAAAAAAAAAAAAAAAAAAAAAAAAAAAAAAAAAAAAAAAAAAAAAAAAAAAAAAAAAAAAAAAAAAAAAAAAAAAAAAAAAAAAAAAAAAAAAAAAAAAAAAAAAAAAAAAAAAAAAAAAAAAAAAAAAAAAAAAAAAAAAAAAAAAAAAAAAAAAAAAAAAAAAAAAAAAAAAAAAAAAAAAAAAAAAAAAAAAAAAAAAAAAAAAAAAAAAAAAAAAAAAAAAAAAAAAAAAAAAAAAAAAAAAAAAAAAAAAAAAAAAAAAAAAAAAAAAAAAAAAAAAAAAAAAAAAAAAAAAAAAAAAAAAAAAAAAAAAAAAAAAAAAAAAAAAAAAAAAAAAAAAAAAAAAAAAAAAAAAAAAAAAAAAAAAAAAAAAAAAAAAAAAAAAAAAAAAAAAAAAAAAAAAAAAAAAAAAAAAAAAAAAAAAAAAAAAAAAAAAAAAAAAAAAAAAAAAAAAAAAAAAAAAAAAAAAAAAAAAAAAAAAAAAAAAAAAAAAAAAAAAAAAAAAAAAAAAAAAAAAAAAAAAAAAAAAAAAAAAAAAAAAAAAAAAAAAAAAAAAAAAAAAAAAAAAAAAAAAAAAAAAAAAAAAAAAAAAAAAAAAAAAAAAAAAAAAAAAAAAAAAAAAAAAAAAAAAAAAAAAAAAAAAAAAAAAAAAAAAAAAAAAAAAAAAAAAAAAAAAAAAAAAAAAAAAAAAAAAAAAAAAAAAAAAAAAAAAAAAAAAAAAAAAAAAAAAAAAAAAAAAAAAAAAAAAAAAAAAAAAAAAAAAAAAAAAAAAAAAAAAAAAAAAAAAAAAAAAAAAAAAAAAAAAAAAAAAAAAAAAAAAAAAAAAAAAAAAAAAAAAAAAAAAAAAAAAAAAAAAAAAAAAAAAAAAAAAAAAAAAAAAAAAAAAAAAAAAAAAAAAAAAAAAAAAAAAAAAAAAAAAAAAAAAAAAAAAAAAAAAAAAAAAAAAAAAAAAAAAAAAAAAAAAAAAAAAAAAAAAAAAAAAAAAAAAAAAAAAAAAAAAAAAAAAAAAAAAAAAAAAAAAAAAAAAAAAAAAAAAAAAAAAAAAAAAAAAAAAAAAAAAAAAAAAAAAAAAAAAAAAAAAAAAAAAAAAAAAAAAAAAAAAAAAAAAAAAAAAAAAAAAAAAAAAAAAAAAAAAAAAAAAAAAAAAAAAAAAAAAAAAAAAAAAAAAAAAAAAAAAAAAAAAAAAAAAAAAAAAAAAAAAAAAAAAAAAAAAAAAAAAAAAAAAAAAAAAAAAAAAAAAAAAAAAAAAAAAAAAAAAAAAAAAAAAAAAAAAAAAAAAAAAAAAAAAAAAAAAAAAAAAAAAAAAAAAAAAAAAAAAAAAAAAAAAAAAAAAAAAAAAAAAAAAAAAAAAAAAAAAAAAAAAAAAAAAAAAAAAAAAAAAAAAAAAAAAAAAAAAAAAAAAAAAAAAAAAAAAAAAAAAAAAAAAAAAAAAAAAAAAAAAAAAAAAAAAAAAAAAAAAAAAAAAAAAAAAAAAAAAAAAAAAAAAAAAAAAAAAAAAAAAAAAAAAAAAAAAAAAAAAAAAAAAAAAAAAAAAAAAAAAAAAAAAAAAAAAAAAAAAAAAAAAAAAAAAAAAAAAAAAAAAAAAAAAAAAAAAAAAAAAAAAAAAAAAAAAAAAAAAAAAAAAAAAAAAAAAAAAAAAAAAAAAAAAAAAAAAAAAAAAAAAAAAAAAAAAAAAAAAAAAAAAAAAAAAAAAAAAAAAAAAAAAAAAAAAAAAAAAAAAAAAAAAAAAAAAAAAAAAAAAAAAAAAAAAAAAAAAAAAAAAAAAAAAAAAAAAAAAAAAAAAAAAAAAAAAAAAAAAAAAAAAAAAAAAAAAAAAAAAAAAAAAAAAAAAAAAAAAAAAAAAAAAAAAAAAAAAAAAAAAAAAAAAAAAAAAAAAAAAAAAAAAAAAAAAAAAAAAAAAAAAAAAAAAAAAAAAAAAAAAAAAAAAAAAAAAAAAAAAAAAAAAAAAAAAAAAAAAAAAAAAAAAAAAAAAAAAAAAAAAAAAAAAAAAAAAAAAAAAAAAAAAAAAAAAAAAAAAAAAAAAAAAAAAAAAAAAAAAAAAAAAAAAAAAAAAAAAAAAAAAAAAAAAAAAAAAAAAAAAAAAAAAAAAAAAAAAAAAAAAAAAAAAAAAAAAAAAAAAAAAAAAAAAAAAAAAAAAAAAAAAAAAAAAAAAAAAAAAAAAAAAAAAAAAAAAAAAAAAAAAAAAAAAAAAAAAAAAAAAAAAAAAAAAAAAAAAAAAAAAAAAAAAAAAAAAAAAAAAAAAAAAAAAAAAAAAAAAAAAAAAAAAAAAAAAAAAAAAAAAAAAAAAAAAAAAAAAAAAAAAAAAAAAAAAAAAAAAAAAAAAAAAAAAAAAAAAAAAAAAAAAAAAAAAAAAAAAAAAAAAAAAAAAAAAAAAAAAAAAAAAAAAAAAAAAAAAAAAAAAAAAAAAAAAAAAAAAAAAAAAAAAAAAAAAAAAAAAAAAAAAAAAAAAAAAAAAAAAAAAAAAAAAAAAAAAAAAAAAAAAAAAAAAAAAAAAAAAAAAAAAAAAAAAAAAAAAAAAAAAAAAAAAAAAAAAAAAAAAAAAAAAAAAAAAAAAAAAAAAAAAAAAAAAAAAAAAAAAAAAAAAAAAAAAAAAAAAAAAAAAAAAAAAAAAAAAAAAAATAAAAAAAAAAAAAAAAAAAAAAAAAAAAAAAAAAAAAAAAAAAAAAAAAAAAAAAAAAAAAAAAAAAAAAAAAAAAAAAAAAAAAAAAAAAAAAAAAAAAAAAAAAAAAAAAAAAAAAAAAAAAAAAAAAAAAAAAAAAAAAAAAAAAAAAAAAAAAAAAAAAAAAAAAAAAAAAAAAAAAAAAAAAAAAAAAAAAAAAAAAAAAAAAAAAAAAAAAAAAAAAAAAAAAAAAAAAAAAAAAAAAAAAAAAAAAAAAAAAAAAAAAAAAAAAAAAAAAAAAAAAAAAAAAAAAAAAAAAAAAAAAAAAAAAAAAAAAAAAAAAAAAAAAAAAAAAAAAAAAAAAAAAAAAAAAAAAAAAAAAAAAAAAAAAAAAAAAAAAAAAAAAAAAAAAAAAAAAAAAAAAAAAAAAAAAAAAAAAAAAAAAAAAAAAAAAAAAAAAAAAAAAAAAAAAAAAAAAAAAAAAAAAAAAAAAAAAAAAAAAAAAAAAAAAAAAAAAAAAAAAAAAAAAAAAAAAAAAAAAAAAAAAAAAAAAAAAAAAAAAAAAAAAAAAAAAAAAAAAAAAAAAAAAAAAAAAAAAAAAAAAAAAAAAAAAAAAAAAAAAAAAAAAAAAAAAAAAAAAAAAAAAAAAAAAAAAAAAAAAAAAAAAAAAAAAAAAAAAAAAAAAAAAAAAAAAAAAAAAAAAAAAAAAAAAAAAAAAAAAAAAAAAAAAAAAAAAAAAAAAAAAAAAAAAAAAAAAAAAAAAAAAAAAAAAAAAAAAAAAAAAAAAAAAAAAAAAAAAAAAAAAAAAAAAAAAAAAAAAAAAAAAAAAAAAAAAAAAAAAAAAAAAAAAAAAAAAAAAAAAAAAAAAAAAAAAAAAAAAAAAAAAAAAAAAAAAAAAAAAAAAAAAAAAAAAAAAAAAAAAAAAAAAAAAAAAAAAAAAAAAAAAAAAAAAAAAAAAAAAAAAAAAAAAAAAAAAAAAAAAAAAAAAAAAAAAAAAAAAAAAAAAAAAAAAAAAAAAAAAAAAAAAAAAAAAAAAAAAAAAAAAAAAAAAAAAAAAAAAAAAAAAAAAAAAAAAAAAAAAAAAAAAAAAAAAAAAAAAAAAAAAAAAAAAAAAAAAAAAAAAAAAAAAAAAAAAAAAAAAAAAAAAAAAAAAAAAAAAAAAAAAAAAAAAAAAAAAAAAAAAAAAAAAAAAAAAAAAAAAAAAAAAAAAAAAAAAAAAAAAAAAAAAAAAAAAAAAAAAAAAAAAAAAAAAAAAAAAAAAAAAAAAAAAAAAAAAAAAAAAAAAAAAAAAAAAAAAAAAAAAAAAAAAAAAAAAAAAAAAAAAAAAAAAAAAAAAAAAAAAAAAAAAAAAAAAAAAAAAAAAAAAAAAAAAAAAAAAAAAAAAAAAAAAAAAAAAAAAAAAAAAAAAAAAAAAAAAAAAAAAAAAAAAAAAAAAAAAAAAAAAAAAAAAAAAAAAAAAAAAAAAAAAAAAAAAAAAAAAAAAAAAAAAAAAAAAAAAAAAAAAAAAAAAAAAAAAAAAAAAAAAAAAAAAAAAAAAAAAAAAAAAAAAAAAAAAAAAAAAAAAAAAAAAAAAAAAAAAAAAAAAAAAAAAAAAAAAAAAAAAAAAAAAAAAAAAAAAAAAAAAAAAAAAAAAAAAAAAAAAAAAAAAAAAAAAAAAAAAAAAAAAAAAAAAAAAAAAAAAAAAAAAAAAAAAAAAAAAAAAAAAAAAAAAAAAAAAAAAAAAAAAAAAAAAAAAAAAAAAAAAAAAAAAAAAAAAAAAAAAAAAAAAAAAAAAAAAAAAAAAAAAAAAAAAAAAAAAAAAAAAAAAAAAAAAAAAAAAAAAAAAAAAAAAAAAAAAAAAAAAAAAAAAAAAAAAAAAAAAAAAAAAAAAAAAAAAAAAAAAAAAAAAAAAAAAAAAAAAAAAAAAAAAAAAAAAAAAAAAAAAAAAAAAAAAAAAAAAAAAAAAAAAAAAAAAAAAAAAAAAAAAAAAAAAAAAAAAAAAAAAAAAAAAAAAAAAAAAAAAAAAAAAAAAAAAAAAAAAAAAAAAAAAAAAAAAAAAAAAAAAAAAAAAAAAAAAAAAAAAAAAAAAAAAAAAAAAAAAAAAAAAAAAAAAAAAAAAAAAAAAAAAAAAAAAAAAAAAAAAAAAAAAAAAAAAAAAAAAAAAAAAAAAAAAAAAAAAAAAAAAAAAAAAAAAAAAAAAAAAAAAAAAAAAAAAAAAAAAAAAAAAAAAAAAAAAAAAAAAAAAAAAAAAAAAAAAAAAAAAAAAAAAAAAAAAAAAAAAAAAAAAAAAAAAAAAAAAAAAAAAAAAAAAAAAAAAAAAAAAAAAAAAAAAAAAAAAAAAAAAAAAAAAAAAAAAAAAAAAAAAAAAAAAAAAAAAAAAAAAAAAAAAAAAAAAAAAAAAAAAAAAAAAAAAAAAAAAAAAAAAAAAAAAAAAAAAAAAAAAAAAAAAAAAAAAAAAAAAAAAAAAAAAAAAAAAAAAAAAAAAAAAAAAAAAAAAAAAAAAAAAAAAAAAAAAAAAAAAAAAAAAAAAAAAAAAAAAAAAAAAAAAAAAAAAAAAAAAAAAAAAAAAAAAAAAAAAAAAAAAAAAAAAAAAAAAAAAAAAAAAAAAAAAAAAAAAAAAAAAAAAAAAAAAAAAAAAAAAAAAAAAAAAAAAAAAAAAAAAAAAAAAAAAAAAAAAAAAAAAAAAAAAAAAAAAAAAAAAAAAAAAAAAAAAAAAAAAAAAAAAAAAAAAAAAAAAAAAAAAAAAAAAAAAAAAAAAAAAAAAAAAAAAAAAAAAAAAAAAAAAAAAAAAAAAAAAAAAAAAAAAAAAAAAAAAAAAAAAAAAAAAAAAAAAAAAAAAAAAAAAAAAAAAAAAAAAAAAAAAAAAAAAAAAAAAAAAAAAAAAAAAAAAAAAAAAAAAAAAAAAAAAAAAAAAAAAAAAAAAAAAAAAAAAAAAAAAAAAAAAAAAAAAAAAAAAAAAAAAAAAAAAAAAAAAAAAAAAAAAAAAAAAAAAAAAAAAAAAAAAAAAAAAAAAAAAAAAAAAAAAAAAAAAAAAAAAAAAAAAAAAAAAAAAAAAAAAAAAAAAAAAAAAAAAAAAAAAAAAAAAAAAAAAAAAAAAAAAAAAAAAAAAAAAAAAAAAAAAAAAAAAAAAAAAAAAAAAAAAAAAAAAAAAAAAAAAAAAAAAAAAAAAAAAAAAAAAAAAAAAAAAAAAAAAAAAAAAAAAAAAAAAAAAAAAAAAAAAAAAAAAAAAAAAAAAAAAAAAAAAAAAAAAAAAAAAAAAAAAAAAAAAAAAAAAAAAAAAAAAAAAAAAAAAAAAAAAAAAAAAAAAAAAAAAAAAAAAAAAAAAAAAAAAAAAAAAAAAAAAAAAAAAAAAAAAAAAAAAAAAAAAAAAAAAAAAAAAAAAAAAAAAAAAAAAAAAAAAAAAAAAAAAAAAAAAAAAAAAAAAAAAAAAAAAAAAAAAAAAAAAAAAAAAAAAAAAAAAAAAAAAAAAAAAAAAAAAAAAAAAAAAAAAAAAAAAAAAAAAAAAAAAAAAAAAAAAAAAAAAAAAAAAAAAAAAAAAAAAAAAAAAAAAAAAAAAAAAAAAAAAAAAAAAAAAAAAAAAAAAAAAAAAAAAAAAAAAAAAAAAAAAAAAAAAAAAAAAAAAAAAAAAAAAAAAAAAAAAAAAAAAAAAAAAAAAAAAAAAAAAAAAAAAAAAAAAAAAAAAAAAAAAAAAAAAAAAAAAAAAAAAAAAAAAAAAAAAAAAAAAAAAAAAAAAAAAAAAAAAAAAAAAAAAAAAAAAAAAAAAAAAAAAAAAAAAAAAAAAAAAAAAAAAAAAAAAAAAAAAAAAAAAAAAAAAAAAAAAAAAAAAAAAAAAAAAAAAAAAAAAAAAAAAAAAAAAAAAAAAAAAAAAAAAAAAAAAAAAAAAAAAAAAAAAAAAAAAAAAAAAAAAAAAAAAAAAAAAAAAAAAAAAAAAAAAAAAAAAAAAAAAAAAAAAAAAAAAAAAAAAAAAAAAAAAAAAAAAAAAAAAAAAAAAAAAAAAAAAAAAAAAAAAAAAAAAAAAAAAAAAAAAAAAAAAAAAAAAAAAAAAAAAAAAAAAAAAAAAAAAAAAAAAAAAAAAAAAAAAAAAAAAAAAAAAAAAAAAAAAAAAAAAAAAAAAAAAAAAAAAAAAAAAAAAAAAAAAAAAAAAAAAAAAAAAAAAAAAAAAAAAAAAAAAAAAAAAAAAAAAAAAAAAAAAAAAAAAAAAAAAAAAAAAAAAAAAAAAAAAAAAAAAAAAAAAAAAAAAAAAAAAAAAAAAAAAAAAAAAAAAAAAAAAAAAAAAAAAAAAAAAAAAAAAAAAAAAAAAAAAAAAAAAAAAAAAAAAAAAAAAAAAAAAAAAAAAAAAAAAAAAAAAAAAAAAAAAAAAAAAAAAAAAAAAAAAAAAAAAAAAAAAAAAAAAAAAAAAAAAAAAAAAAAAAAAAAAAAAAAAAAAAAAAAAAAAAAAAAAAAAAAAAAAAAAAAAAAAAAAAAAAAAAAAAAAAAAAAAAAAAAAAAAAAAAAAAAAAAAAAAAAAAAAAAAAAAAAAAAAAAAAAAAAAAAAAAAAAAAAAAAAAAAAAAAAAAAAAAAAAAAAAAAAAAAAAAAAAAAAAAAAAAAAAAAAAAAAAAAAAAAAAAAAAAAAAAAAAAAAAAAAAAAAAAAAAAAAAAAAAAAAAAAAAAAAAAAAAAAAAAAAAAAAAAAAAAAAAAAAAAAAAAAAAAAAAAAAAAAAAAAAAAAAAAAAAAAAAAAAAAAAAAAAAAAAAAAAAAAAAAAAAAAAAAAAAAAAAAAAAAAAAAAAAAAAAAAAAAAAAAAAAAAAAAAAAAAAAAAAAAAAAAAAAAAAAAAAAAAAAAAAAAAAAAAAAAAAAAAAAAAAAAAAAAAAAAAAAAAAAAAAAAAAAAAAAAAAAAAAAAAAAAAAAAAAAAAAAAAAAAAAAAAAAAAAAAAAAAAAAAAAAAAAAAAAAAAAAAAAAAAAAAAAAAAAAAAAAAAAAAAAAAAAAAAAAAAAAAAAAAAAAAAAAAAAAAAAAAAAAAAAAAAAAAAAAAAAAAAAAAAAAAAAAAAAAAAAAAAAAAAAAAAAAAAAAAAAAAAAAAAAAAAAAAAAAAAAAAAATAAAAAAAAAAAAAAAAAAAAAAAAAAAAAAAAAAAAAAAAAAAAAAAAAAAAAAAAAAAAAAAAAAAAAAAAAAAAAAAAAAAAAAAAAAAAAAAAAAAAAAAAAAAAAAAAAAAAAAAAAAAAAAAAAAAAAAAAAAAAAAAAAAAAAAAAAAAAAAAAAAAAAAAAAAAAAAAAAAAAAAAAAAAAAAAAAAAAAAAAAAAAAAAAAAAAAAAAAAAAAAAAAAAAAAAAAAAAAAAAAAAAAAAAAAAAAAAAAAAAAAAAAAAAAAAAAAAAAAAAAAAAAAAAAAAAAAAAAAAAAAAAAAAAAAAAAAAAAAAAAAAAAAAAAAAAAAAAAAAAAAAAAAAAAAAAAAAAAAAAAAAAAAAAAAAAAAAAAAAAAAAAAAAAAAAAAAAAAAAAAAAAAAAAAAAAAAAAAAAAAAAAAAAAAAAAAAAAAAAAAAAAAAAAAAAAAAAAAAAAAAAAAAAAAAAAAAAAAAAAAAAAAAAAAAAAAAAAAAAAAAAAAAAAAAAAAAAAAAAAAAAAAAAAAAAAAAAAAAAAAAAAAAAAAAAAAAAAAAAAAAAAAAAAAAAAAAAAAAAAAAAAAAAAAAAAAAAAAAAAAAAAAAAAAAAAAAAAAAAAAAAAAAAAAAAAAAAAAAAAAAAAAAAAAAAAAAAAAAAAAAAAAAAAAAAAAAAAAAAAAAAAAAAAAAAAAAAAAAAAAAAAAAAAAAAAAAAAAAAAAAAAAAAAAAAAAAAAAAAAAAAAAAAAAAAAAAAAAAAAAAAAAAAAAAAAAAAAAAAAAAAAAAAAAAAAAAAAAAAAAAAAAAAAAAAAAAAAAAAAAAAAAAAAAAAAAAAAAAAAAAAAAAAAAAAAAAAAAAAAAAAAAAAAAAAAAAAAAAAAAAAAAAAAAAAAAAAAAAAAAAAAAAAAAAAAAAAAAAAAAAAAAAAAAAAAAAAAAAAAAAAAAAAAAAAAAAAAAAAAAAAAAAAAAAAAAAAAAAAAAAAAAAAAAAAAAAAAAAAAAAAAAAAAAAAAAAAAAAAAAAAAAAAAAAAAAAAAAAAAAAAAAAAAAAAAAAAAAAAAAAAAAAAAAAAAAAAAAAAAAAAAAAAAAAAAAAAAAAAAAAAAAAAAAAAAAAAAAAAAAAAAAAAAAAAAAAAAAAAAAAAAAAAAAAAAAAAAAAAAAAAAAAAAAAAAAAAAAAAAAAAAAAAAAAAAAAAAAAAAAAAAAAAAAAAAAAAAAAAAAAAAAAAAAAAAAAAAAAAAAAAAAAAAAAAAAAAAAAAAAAAAAAAAAAAAAAAAAAAAAAAAAAAAAAAAAAAAAAAAAAAAAAAAAAAAAAAAAAAAAAAAAAAAAAAAAAAAAAAAAAAAAAAAAAAAAAAAAAAAAAAAAAAAAAAAAAAAAAAAAAAAAAAAAAAAAAAAAAAAAAAAAAAAAAAAAAAAAAAAAAAAAAAAAAAAAAAAAAAAAAAAAAAAAAAAAAAAAAAAAAAAAAAAAAAAAAAAAAAAAAAAAAAAAAAAAAAAAAAAAAAAAAAAAAAAAAAAAAAAAAAAAAAAAAAAAAAAAAAAAAAAAAAAAAAAAAAAAAAAAAAAAAAAAAAAAAAAAAAAAAAAAAAAAAAAAAAAAAAAAAAAAAAAAAAAAAAAAAAAAAAAAAAAAAAAAAAAAAAAAAAAAAAAAAAAAAAAAAAAAAAAAAAAAAAAAAAAAAAAAAAAAAAAAAAAAAAAAAAAAAAAAAAAAAAAAAAAAAAAAAAAAAAAAAAAAAAAAAAAAAAAAAAAAAAAAAAAAAAAAAAAAAAAAAAAAAAAAAAAAAAAAAAAAAAAAAAAAAAAAAAAAAAAAAAAAAAAAAAAAAAAAAAAAAAAAAAAAAAAAAAAAAAAAAAAAAAAAAAAAAAAAAAAAAAAAAAAAAAAAAAAAAAAAAAAAAAAAAAAAAAAAAAAAAAAAAAAAAAAAAAAAAAAAAAAAAAAAAAAAAAAAAAAAAAAAAAAAAAAAAAAAAAAAAAAAAAAAAAAAAAAAAAAAAAAAAAAAAAAAAAAAAAAAAAAAAAAAAAAAAAAAAAAAAAAAAAAAAAAAAAAAAAAAAAAAAAAAAAAAAAAAAAAAAAAAAAAAAAAAAAAAAAAAAAAAAAAAAAAAAAAAAAAAAAAAAAAAAAAAAAAAAAAAAAAAAAAAAAAAAAAAAAAAAAAAAAAAAAAAAAAAAAAAAAAAAAAAAAAAAAAAAAAAAAAAAAAAAAAAAAAAAAAAAAAAAAAAAAAAAAAAAAAAAAAAAAAAAAAAAAAAAAAAAAAAAAAAAAAAAAAAAAAAAAAAAAAAAAAAAAAAAAAAAAAAAAAAAAAAAAAAAAAAAAAAAAAAAAAAAAAAAAAAAAAAAAAAAAAAAAAAAAAAAAAAAAAAAAAAAAAAAAAAAAAAAAAAAAAAAAAAAAAAAAAAAAAAAAAAAAAAAAAAAAAAAAAAAAAAAAAAAAAAAAAAAAAAAAAAAAAAAAAAAAAAAAAAAAAAAAAAAAAAAAAAAAAAAAAAAAAAAAAAAAAAAAAAAAAAAAAAAAAAAAAAAAAAAAAAAAAAAAAAAAAAAAAAAAAAAAAAAAAAAAAAAAAAAAAAAAAAAAAAAAAAAAAAAAAAAAAAAAAAAAAAAAAAAAAAAAAAAAAAAAAAAAAAAAAAAAAAAAAAAAAAAAAAAAAAAAAAAAAAAAAAAAAAAAAAAAAAAAAAAAAAAAAAAAAAAAAAAAAAAAAAAAAAAAAAAAAAAAAAAAAAAAAAAAAAAAAAAAAAAAAAAAAAAAAAAAAAAAAAAAAAAAAAAAAAAAAAAAAAAAAAAAAAAAAAAAAAAAAAAAAAAAAAAAAAAAAAAAAAAAAAAAAAAAAAAAAAAAAAAAAAAAAAAAAAAAAAAAAAAAAAAAAAAAAAAAAAAAAAAAAAAAAAAAAAAAAAAAAAAAAAAAAAAAAAAAAAAAAAAAAAAAAAAAAAAAAAAAAAAAAAAAAAAAAAAAAAAAAAAAAAAAAAAAAAAAAAAAAAAAAAAAAAAAAAAAAAAAAAAAAAAAAAAAAAAAAAAAAAAAAAAAAAAAAAAAAAAAAAAAAAAAAAAAAAAAAAAAAAAAAAAAAAAAAAAAAAAAAAAAAAAAAAAAAAAAAAAAAAAAAAAAAAAAAAAAAAAAAAAAAAAAAAAAAAAAAAAAAAAAAAAAAAAAAAAAAAAAAAAAAAAAAAAAAAAAAAAAAAAAAAAAAAAAAAAAAAAAAAAAAAAAAAAAAAAAAAAAAAAAAAAAAAAAAAAAAAAAAAAAAAAAAAAAAAAAAAAAAAAAAAAAAAAAAAAAAAAAAAAAAAAAAAAAAAAAAAAAAAAAAAAAAAAAAAAAAAAAAAAAAAAAAAAAAAAAAAAAAAAAAAAAAAAAAAAAAAAAAAAAAAAAAAAAAAAAAAAAAAAAAAAAAAAAAAAAAAAAAAAAAAAAAAAAAAAAAAAAAAAAAAAAAAAAAAAAAAAAAAAAAAAAAAAAAAAAAAAAAAAAAAAAAAAAAAAAAAAAAAAAAAAAAAAAAAAAAAAAAAAAAAAAAAAAAAAAAAAAAAAAAAAAAAAAAAAAAAAAAAAAAAAAAAAAAAAAAAAAAAAAAAAAAAAAAAAAAAAAAAAAAAAAAAAAAAAAAAAAAAAAAAAAAAAAAAAAAAAAAAAAAAAAAAAAAAAAAAAAAAAAAAAAAAAAAAAAAAAAAAAAAAAAAAAAAAAAAAAAAAAAAAAAAAAAAAAAAAAAAAAAAAAAAAAAAAAAAAAAAAAAAAAAAAAAAAAAAAAAAAAAAAAAAAAAAAAAAAAAAAAAAAAAAAAAAAAAAAAAAAAAAAAAAAAAAAAAAAAAAAAAAAAAAAAAAAAAAAAAAAAAAAAAAAAAAAAAAAAAAAAAAAAAAAAAAAAAAAAAAAAAAAAAAAAAAAAAAAAAAAAAAAAAAAAA
Source organism: Capsicum baccatum var. pendulum (assembly GCA_030864225.1). Classification (NCBI taxonomy): domain Eukaryota; kingdom Viridiplantae; phylum Streptophyta; class Magnoliopsida; order Solanales; family Solanaceae; genus Capsicum; species Capsicum baccatum. The sequence continues at coordinate 23,925 of JAQZCD010000098.1, read as the reverse complement.
AAAAAAAAAAAAAAAAAAAAAAAAAAAAAAAAAAAAAAAAAAAAAAAAAAAAAAAAAAAAAAAAAAAAAAAAAAAAAAAAAAAAAAAAAAAAAAAAAAAAAAAAAAAAAAAAAAAAAAAAAAAAAAAAAAAAAAAAAAAAAAAAAAAAAAAAAAAAAAAAAAAAAAAAAAAAAAAAAAAAAAAAAAAAAAAAAAAAAAAAAAAAAAAAAAAAAAAAAAAAAAAAAAAAAAAAAAAAAAAAAAAAAAAAAAAAAAAAAAAAAAAAAAAAAAAAAAAAAAAAAAAAAAAAAAAAAAAAAAAAAAAAAAAAAAAAAAAAAAAAAAAAAAAAAAAAAAAAAAAAAAAAAAAAAAAAAAAAAAAAAAAAAAAAAAAAAAAAAAAAAAAAAAAAAAAAAAAAAAAAAAAAAAAAAAAAAAAAAAAAAAAAAAAAAAAAAAAAAAAAAAAAAAAAAAAAAAAAAAAAAAAAAAAAAAAAAAAAAAAAAAAAAAAAAAAAAAAAAAAAAAAAAAAAAAAAAAAAAAAAAAAAAAAAAAAAAAAAAAAAAAAAAAAAAAAAAAAAAAAAAAAAAAAAAAAAAAAAAAAAAAAAAAAAAAAAAAAAAAAAAAAAAAAAAAAAAAAAAAAAAAAAAAAAAAAAAAAAAAAAAAAAAAAAAAAAAAAAAAAAAAAAAAAAAAAAAAAAAAAAAAAAAAAAAAAAAAAAAAAAAAAAAAAAAAAAAAAAAAAAAAAAAAAAAAAAAAAAAAAAAAAAAAAAAAAAAAAAAAAAAAAAAAAAAAAAAAAAAAAAAAAAAAAAAAAAAAAAAAAAAAAAAAAAAAAAAAAAAAAAAAAAAAAAAAAAAAAAAAAAAAAAAAAAAAAAAAAAAAAAAAAAAAAAAAAAAAAAAAAAAAAAAAAAAAAAAAAAAAAAAAAAAAAAAAAAAAAAAAAAAAAAAAAAAAAAAAAAAAAAAAAAAAAAAAAAAAAAAAAAAAAAAAAAAAAAAAAAAAAAAAAAAAAAAAAAAAAAAAAAAAAAAAAAAAAAAAAAAAAAAAAAAAAAAAAAAAAAAAAAAAAAAAAAAAAAAAAAAAAAAAAAAAAAAAAAAAAAAAAAAAAAAAAAAAAAAAAAAAAAAAAAAAAAAAAAAAAAAAAAAAAAAAAAAAAAAAAAAAAAAAAAAAAAAAAAAAAAAAAAAAAAAAAAAAAAAAAAAAAAAAAAAAAAAAAAAAAAAAAAAAAAAAAAAAAAAAAAAAAAAAAAAAAAAAAAAAAAAAAAAAAAAAAAAAAAAAAAAAAAAAAAAAAAAAAAAAAAAAAAAAAAAAAAAAAAAAAAAAAAAAAAAAAAAAAAAAAAAAAAAAAAAAAAAAAAAAAAAAAAAAAAAAAAAAAAAAAAAAAAAAAAAAAAAAAAAAAAAAAAAAAAAAAAAAAAAAAAAAAAAAAAAAAAAAAAAAAAAAAAAAAAAAAAAAAAAAAAAAAAAAAAAAAAAAAAAAAAAAAAAAAAAAAAAAAAAAAAAAAAAAAAAAAAAAAAAAAAAAAAAAAAAAAAAAAAAAAAAAAAAAAAAAAAAAAAAAAAAAAAAAAAAAAAAAAAAAAAAAAAAAAAAAAAAAAAAAAAAAAAAAAAAAAAAAAAAAAAAAAAAAAAAAAAAAAAAAAAAAAAAAAAAAAAAAAAAAAAAAAAAAAAAAAAAAAAAAAAAAAAAAAAAAAAAAAAAAAAAAAAAAAAAAAAAAAAAAAAAAAAAAAAAAAAAAAAAAAAAAAAAAAAAAAAAAAAAAAAAAAAAAAAAAAAAAAAAAAAAAAAAAAAAAAAAAAAAAAAAAAAAAAAAAAAAAAAAAAAAAAAAAAAAAAAAAAAAAAAAAAAAAAAAAAAAAAAAAAAAAAAAAAAAAAAAAAAAAAAAAAAAAAAAAAAAAAAAAAAAAAAAAAAAAAAAAAAAAAAAAAAAAAAAAAAAAAAAAAAAAAAAAAAAAAAAAAAAAAAAAAAAAAAAAAAAAAAAAAAAAAAAAAAAAAAAAAAAAAAAAAAAAAAAAAAAAAAAAAAAAAAAAAAAAAAAAAAAAAAAAAAAAAAAAAAAAAAAAAAAAAAAAAAAAAAAAAAAAAAAAAAAAAAAAAAAAAAAAAAAAAAAAAAAAAAAAAAAAAAAAAAAAAAAAAAAAAAAAAAAAAAAAAAAAAAAAAAAAAAAAAAAAAAAAAAAAAAAAAAAAAAAAAAAAAAAAAAAAAAAAAAAAAAAAAAAAAAAAAAAAAAAAAAAAAAAAAAAAAAAAAAAAAAAAAAAAAAAAAAAAAAAAAAAAAAAAAAAAAAAAAAAAAAAAAAAAAAAAAAAAAAAAAAAAAAAAAAAAAAAAAAAAAAAAAAAAAAAAAAAAAAAAAAAAAAAAAAAAAAAAAAAAAAAAAAAAAAAAAAAAAAAAAAAAAAAAAAAAAAAAAAAAAAAAAAAAAAAAAAAAAAAAAAAAAAAAAAAAAAAAAAAAAAAAAAAAAAAAAAAAAAAAAAAAAAAAAAAAAAAAAAAAAAAAAAAAAAAAAAAAAAAAAAAAAAAAAAAAAAAAAAAAAAAAAAAAAAAAAAAAAAAAAAAAAAAAAAAAAAAAAAAAAAAAAAAAAAAAAAAAAAAAAAAAAAAAAAAAAAAAAAAAAAAAAAAAAAAAAAAAAAAAAAAAAAAAAAAAAAAAAAAAAAAAAAAAAAAAAAAAAAAAAAAAAAAAAAAAAAATAAAAAAAAAAAAAAAAAAAAAAAAAAAAAAAAAAAAAAAAAAAAAAAAAAAAAAAAAAAAAAAAAAAAAAAAAAAAAAAAAAAAAAAAAAAAAAAAAAAAAAAAAAAAAAAAAAAAAAAAAAAAAAAAAAAAAAAAAAAAAAAAAAAAAAAAAAAAAAAAAAAAAAAAAAAAAAAAAAAAAAAAAAAAAAAAAAAAAAAAAAAAAAAAAAAAAAAAAAAAAAAAAAAAAAAAAAAAAAAAAAAAAAAAAAAAAAAAAAAAAAAAAAAAAAAAAAAAAAAAAAAAAAAAAAAAAAAAAAAAAAAAAAAAAAAAAAAAAAAAAAAAAAAAAAAAAAAAAAAAAAAAAAAAAAAAAAAAAAAAAAAAAAAAAAAAAAAAAAAAAAAAAAAAAAAAAAAAAAAAAAAAAAAAAAAAAAAAAAAAAAAAAAAAAAAAAAAAAAAAAAAAAAAAAAAAAAAAAAAAAAAAAAAAAAAAAAAAAAAAAAAAAAAAAAAAAAAAAAAAAAAAAAAAAAAAAAAAAAAAAAAAAAAAAAAAAAAAAAAAAAAAAAAAAAAAAAAAAAAAAAAAAAAAAAAAAAAAAAAAAAAAAAAAAAAAAAAAAAAAAAAAAAAAAAAAAAAAAAAAAAAAAAAAAAAAAAAAAAAAAAAAAAAAAAAAAAAAAAAAAAACAAAAAAAAAAAAAAAAAAAAAAAAAAAAAAAAAAAAAAAAAAAAAAAAAAAAAAAAAAAAAAAAAAAAAAAAAAAAAAAAAAAAAAAAAAAAAAAAAAAAAAAAAAAAAAAAAAAAAAAAAAAAAAAAAAAAAAAAAAAAAAAAAAAAAAAAAAAAAAAAAAAAAAAAAAAAAAAAAAAAAAAAAAAAAAAAAAAAAAAAAAAAAAAAAAAAAAAAAAAAAAAAAAAAAAAAAAAAAAAAAAAAAAAAAAAAAAAAAAAAAAAAAAAAAAAAAAAAAAAAAAAAAAAAAAAAAAAAAAAAAAAAAAAAAAAAAAAAAAAAAAAAAAAAAAAAAAAAAAAAAAAAAAAAAAAAAAAAAAAAAAAAAAAAAAAAAAAAAAAAAAAAAAAAAAAAAAAAAAAAAAAAAAAAAAAAAAAAAAAAAAAAAAAAAAAAAAAAAAAAAAAAAAAAAAAAAAAAAAAAAAAAAAAAAAAAAAAAAAAAAAAAAAAAAAAAAAAAAAAAAAAAAAAAAAAAAAAAAAAAAAAAAAAAAAAAAAAAAAAAAAAAAAAAAAAAAAAAAAAAAAAAAAAAAAAAAAAAAAAAAAAAAAAAAAAAAAAAAAAAAAAAAAAAAAAAAAAAAAAAAAAAAAAAAAAAAAAAAAAAAAAAAAAAAAAAAAAAAAAAAAAAAAAAAAAAAAAAAAAAAAAAAAAAAAAAAAAAAAAAAAAAAAAAAAAAAAAAAAAAAAAAAAAAAAAAAAAAAAAAAAAAAAAAAAAAAAAAAAAAAAAAAAAAAAAAAAAAAAAAAAAAAAAAAAACAAAAAAAAAAAAAAAAAAAAAAAAAAAAAAAAAAAAAAAAAAAAAAAAAAAAAAAAAAAAAAAAAAAAAAAAAAAAAAAAAAAAAAAAAAAAAAAAAAAAAAAAAAAAAAAAAAAAAAAAAAAAAAAAAAAAAAAAAAAAAAAAAAAAAAAAAAAAAAAAAAAAAAAAAAAAAAAAAAAAAAAAAAAAAAAAAAAAAAAAAAAAAAAAAAAAAAAAAAAAAAAAAAAAAAAAAAAAAAAAAAAAAAAAAAAAAAAAAAAAAAAAAAAAAAAAAAAAAAAAAAAAAAAAAAAAAAAAAAAAAAAAAAAAAAAAAAAAAAAAAAAAAAAAAAAAAAAAAAAAAAAAAAAAAAAAAAAAAAAAAAAAAAAAAAAAAAAAAAAAAAAAAAAAAAAAAAAAAAAAAAAAAAAAAAAAAAAAAAAAAAAAAAAAAAAAAAAAAAAAAAAAAAAAAAAAAAAAAAAAAAAAAAACAAAAAAAAAAAAAAAAAAAAAAAAAAAAAAATAAAAAAAAAAAAAAAAAAAAAAAAAAAAAAAAAAAAAAAAAAAAAAAAAAAAAAAAAAAAAAAAAAAAAAAAAAAAAAAAAAAAAAAAAAAAAAAAAAAAAAAAAAAAAAAAAAAAAAAAAAAAAAAAAAAAAAAAAAAAAAAAAAAAAAAAAAAAAAAAAAAAAAAAAAAAAAAAAAAAAAAAAAAAAAAAAAAAAAAAAAAAAAAAAAAAAAAAAAAAAAAAAAAAAAAAAAAAAAAAAAAAAAAAAAAAAAAAAAAAAAAAAAAAAAAAAAAAAAAAAAAAAAAAAAAAAAAAAAAAAAAAAAAAAAAAAAAAAAAAAAAAAAAAAAAAAAAAAAAAAAAAAAAAAAAAAAAAAAAAAAAAAAAAAAAAAAAAAAAAAAAAAAAAAAAAAAAAAAAAAAAAAAAAAAAAAAAAAAAAAAAAAAAAAAAAAAAAAAAAAAAAAAAAAAAAAAAAAAAAAAAAAAAAAAAAAAAAAAAAAAAAAAAAAAAAAAAAAAAAAAAAAAAAAAAAAAAAAAAAAAAAAAAAAAAAAAAAAAAAAAAAAAAAAAAAAAAAAAAAAAAAAAAAAAAAAAAAAAAAAAAAAAAAAAAAAAAAAAAAAAAAAAAAAAAAAAAAAAAAAAAAAAAAAAAAAAAAAAAAAAAAAAAAAAAAAAAAAAAAAAAAAAAAAAAAAAAAAAAAAAAAAAAAAAAAAAAAAAAAAAAAAAAAAAAAAAAAAAAAAAAAAAAAAAAAAAAAAAAAAAAAAAAAAAAAAAAAAAAAAAAAAAAAAAAAAAAAAAAAAAAAAAAAAAAAAAAAAAAAAAAAAAAAAAAAAAAAAAAAAAAAAAAAAAAAAAAAAAAAAAAAAAAAAAAAAAAAAAAAAAAAAAAAAAAAAAAAAAAAAAATAAAAAAAAAAAAAAAAAAAAAAAAAAAAAAAAAAAAAAAAAAAATAAAAAAAAAAAAAAAAAAAAAAAAAAAAAAAAAAAAAAAAAAAAAAAAAAAAAAAAAAAAAAAAAAAAAAAAAAAAAAAAAAAAAAAAAAAAAAAAAAAAAAAAAAAAAAAAAAAAAAAAAAAAAAAAAAAAAAAAAAAAAAAAAAAAAAAAAAAAAAAAAAAAAAAAAAAAAAAAAAAAAAAAAAAAAAAAAAAAAAAAAAAAAAAAAAAAAAAAAAAAAAAAAAAAAAAAAAAAAAAAAAAAAAAAAAAAAAAAAAAAAAAAAAAAAAAAAAAAAAAAAAAAAAAAAAAAAAAAAAAAAAAATAAAAAAAAAAAAAAAAAAAAAAAAAAAAAAAAAAAAAAAAAAAAAAAAAAAAAAAAAAAAAAAAAAAAAAAAAAAAAAAAAAAAAAAAAAAAAAAAAAAAAAAAAAAAAAAAAAAAAAAAAAAAAAAAAAAAAAAAAAAAAAAAAAAAAAAAAAAAAAAAAAAAAAAAAAAATAAAAAAAAAAAAAAAAAAAAAAAAAAAAAAAAAAAAAAAAAAAAAAAAAAAAAAAAAAAAAAAAAAAAAAAAAAAAAAAAAAAAAAAAAAAAAAAAAAAAAAAAAAAAAAAAAAAAAAAAAAAAAAAAAAAAAAAAAAAAAAAAAAAAAAAAAAAAAAAAAAAAAAACAAAAAAAAAAAAAAAAAAAAAAAAAAAAAAAAAAAAAAAAAAAAAAAAAAAAAAAAAAAAAAAAAAAAAAAAAAAAAAAAAAAAAAAAAAAAAAAAAAAAAAAAAAAAAAAAAAAAAAAAAAAAAAAAAAAAAAAAAAAAAAAAAAAAAAAAAAAAAAAAAAAAAAAAAAAAAAAAAAAAAAAAAAAAAAAAAAAAAAAAAAAAAAAAAAAAAAAAAAAAAAAAAAAAAAAAAAAAAAAAAAAAAAAAAAAAAAAAAAAAAAAAAAAAAAAAAAAAAAAAAAAAAAAAAAAAAAAAAAAAAAAAAAAAAAAAAAAAAAAAAAAAAAAAAAAAATAAAAAAAAAAAAAAAAAAAAAAAAAAAAAAAAAAAAAAAAAAAAAAAAAAAAAAAAAAAAAAAAAAAAAAAAAAAAAAAAAAAAAAAAAAAAAAAAAAAAAAAAAAAAAAAAAAAAAAAAAAAAAAAAAAAAAAAAAAAAAAAAAAAAAAAAAAAAAAAAAAAAAAATAAAAAAAAAAAAAAAAAAAAAAAAAAAAAAAAAAAAAAAAAAAAAAAAAAAAAAAAAAAAAAAAAAAAAAAAAAAAAAAAAAAAAAAAAAAAAAAAAAAAAAAAAAAAAAAAAAAAAAAAAAAAAAAAAAAAAAAAAAAAAAAAAAAAAAAAAAAAAAAAAAAAAAAAAAAAAAAAAAAAAAAAAAAAAAAAAAAAAAAAAAAAAAAAAAAAAAAAAAAAAAAAAAAAAAAAAAAAAAAAAAAAAAAAAAAAAAAAAAAAAAAAAAAAAAAAAAAAAAAAAAAAAAAAAAAAAAAAAAAAAAAAAAAAAAAAAAAAAAAAAAAAAAAAAAAAAACAAAAAAAAAAAAAAAAAAAAAAAAAAAAAAAAAAAATAAAAAAAAAAAAAAAAAAAAAAAAAAAAAAAAAAAAAAAAAAAAAAAAAAAAAAAAAAAAAAAAAAAAAAAAAAAAAAAAAAAAAAAAAAAAAAAAAAAAAAAAAAAAAAAAAAAAAAAAAAAAAAAAAAAAAAAAAAAAAAAAAAAAAAAAAAAAAAAAAAAAAAAAACAAAAAAAAAAAAAAAAAAAAAAAAAAAAAAAAAAAAAAAAAAAAAAAAAAAAAAAAAAAAAAAAAAAAAAAAAAAAAAAAAAAAAAAAAAAAAAAAAAAAAAAAAAAAAAAAAAAAAAAAAAAAAAAAAAAAAAAAAAAAAAAAAAAAAAAAAAAAAAAAAAAAAAAAAAAAAAAAAAAAAAAAAAAAAAAAAAAAAAAAAAAAAAAAAAAAAAAAAAATAAAAAAAAAAAAAAAAAAAAAAAAAAAAAAAAAAAAAAAAAAAAAAAAAAAAAAAAAAAAAAAAAAAAAAAAAAAAAAAAAAAAAAAAAAAAAAAAAAAAAAAAAAAAAAAAAAAAAAAAAAAAAAAAAAAAAAAAAAAAAAAAAAAAAAAAAAAAAAAAAAAAAAAAAAAAAAAAAAAAAAAAAAAAAAAAAAAACAAAAAAAAAAAAAAAAAAAAAAAAAAAAAAAAAAAAAAAAAAAAAAAAAAAAAAAAAAAAAAAAAAAAAAAAAAAAAAAAAAAAAAAAAAAAAAAAAAAAAAAAAAAAAAAAAAAAAAAAAAAAAAAAAAAAAAAAAAAAAAAAAAAAAAAAAAAAAAAAAAAAAAAAAAAAAAAAAAAAAAAAAAAAAAAAAAAAAAAAAAAAAAAAAAAAAAAAAAAAAAAAAAAAAAAAAAAAAAAAAAAAAAAAAAAAAAAAAAAAAAAAAAAAAAAAAAAAAAAAAAAAAAAAAAAAAAAAAAAAAAAAAAAAAAAAAAAAAAAAAAAAAAAAAAAAAAAAAAAAAAACAAAAAAAAAAAAAAAAAAAAAAAAAAAAAAAAAAAAAAAAAAAAAAAAAAAAAAAAAAAAAAAAAAAAAAAAAAAAAAAAAAAAAAAAAAAAAAAAAAAAAAAAAAAAAAAAAAAAAAAAAAAAAAAAAAAAAAAAAAAAAAAAAAAAAAAAAAAAAAAAAAAAAAAAAAAAAAAAAAAAAAAAAAAAAAAAAAAAAAAAAAAAAAAAAAAAAAAAAAAAAAAAAAAAAAAAAAAAAAAAAAAAAAAAAAAAAAAAAAAAAAAAAAAAAAAAAAAAAAAAAAAAAAAAAAAAAAAAAAAAAAAAAAAAAAAAAAAAAAAAAAAAAAAAAAAAAAAAAAAAAAAAAAAAAAAAAAAAAAAAAAAAAAAAAAAAAAAAAAAAAAAAAAAAAAAAAAAAAAAAAAAAAAAAAAAAAAAAAAAAAAAAAAAAAAAAAAAAAAAAAAAAAAAAAAAAAAAAAAAAAAAAAAAAAAAAAAAAAAAAAAAAAAAAAAAAAAAAAAAAAAAAAAAAAAAAAAAAAAAAAAAAAAAAAAAAAAAAAAAAAAAAAAAAAAAAAAAAAAAAAAAAAAAAAAAAAAAAAAAAAAAAAAAAAAAAAAAAAAAAAAAAAAAAAAAAAAAAAAAAAAAAAAAAAAAAAAAAAAAAAAAAAAAAAAAAAAAAAAAAAAAAAAAAAAAAAAAAAAAAAAAAAAAAAAAAAAAAAAAAAAAAAAAAAAAAAAAAAAAAAAAAAAAAAAAAAAAAAAAAAAAAAAAAAAAAAAAAAAAAAAAAAAAAAAAAAAAAAAAAAAAAAAAAAAAAAAAAAAAAAAAAAAAAAAAAAAAAAAAAAAAAAAAAAAAAAAAAAAAAAAAAAAAAAAAAAAAAAAAAAAAAAAAAAAAAAAAAAAAAAAAAAAAAAAAAAAAAAAAAAAAAAAAAAAAAAAAAAAAAAAAAAAAAAAAAAAAAAAAAAAAAAAAAAAAAAAAAAAAAAAAAAAAAAAAAAAAAAAAAAAAAAAAAAAAAAAAAAAAAAAAAAAAAAAAAAAAAAAAAAAAAAAAAAAAAAAAAAAAAAAAAAAAAAAAAAAAAAAAAAAAAAAAAAAAAAAAAAAAAAAAAAAAAAAAAAAAAAAAAAAAAAAAAAAAAAAAAAAAAAAAAAAAAAAAAAAAAAAAAAAAAAAAAAAAAAAAAAAAAAAAAAAAAAAAAAAAAAAAAAAAAAAAAAAAAAAAAAAAAAAAAAAAAAAAAAAAAAAAAAAAAAAAAAAAAAAAAAAAAAAAAAAAAAAAAAAAAAAAAAAAAAAAAAAAAAAAAAAAAAAAAAAAAAAAAAAAAAAAAAAAAAAAAAAAAAAAAAAAAAAAAAAAAAAAAAAAAAAAAAAAAAAAAAAAAAAAAAAAAAAAAAAAAAAAAAAAAAAAAAAAAAAAAAAAAAAAAAAAAAAAAAAAAAAAAAAAAAAAAAAAAAAAAAAAAAAAAAAAAAAAAAAAAAAAAAAAAAAAAAAAAAAATAAAAAAAAAAAAAAAAAAAAAAAAAAAAAAAAAAAAAAAAAAAAAAAAAAAAAAAAAAAAAAAAAAAAAAAAAAAAAAAAAAAAAAAAAAAAAAAAAAAAAAAAAAAAAAAAAAAAAAAAAAAAAAAAAAAAAAAAAAAAAAAAAAAAAAAAAAAAAAAAAAAAAAAAAAAAAAAAAAAAAAAAAAAAAAAAAAAAAAAAAAAAAAAAAAAAAAAAAAAAAAAAAAAAAAAAAAAAAAAAAAAAAAAAAAAAAAAAAAAAAAAAAAAAAAAAAAAAAAAAAAAAAAAAAAAAAAAAAAAAAAAAAAAAAAAAAAAAAAAAAAAAAAAAAAAAAAAAAAAAAAAAAAAAAAAAAAAAAAAAAAAAAAAAAAAAAAAAAAAAAAAAAAAAAAAAAAAAAAAAAAAAAAAAAAAAAAAAAAAAAAAAAAAAAAAAAAAAAAAAAAAAAAAAAAAAAAAAAAAAAAAAAAAAAAAAAAAAAAAAAAAAAAAAAAAAAAAAAAAAAAAAAAAAAAAAAAAAAAAAAAAAAAAAAAAAAAAAAAAAAAAAAAAAAAAAAAAAAAAAAAAAAAAAAAAAAAAAAAAAAAAAAAAAAAAAAAAAAAAAAAAAAAAAAAAAAAAAAAAAAAAAAAAAAAAAAAAAAAAAAAAAAAAAAAAAAAAAAAAAAAAAAAAAAAAAAAAAAAAAAAAAAAAAAAAAAAAAAAAAAAAAAAAAAAAAAAAAAAAAAAAAAAAAAAAAAAAAAAAAAAAAAAAAAAAAAAAAAAAAAAAAAAAAAAAAAAAAAAAAAAAAAAAAAAAAAAAAAAAAAAAAAAAAAAAAAAAAAAAAAAAAAAAAAAAAAAAAAAAAAAAAAAAAAACAAAAAAAAAAAAAAAAAAAAAAAAAAAAAAAAAAAAAAAAAAAAAAAAAAAAAAAAAAAAAAAAAAAAAAAAAAAAAAAAAAAAAAAAAAAAAAAAAAAAAAAAAAAAAAAAAAAAAAAAAAAAAAAAAAAAAAAAAAAAAAAAAAAAAAAAAAAAAAAAAAAAAAAAAAAAAAAAAAAAAAAAAAAAAAAAAAAAAAAAAAAAAAAAAAAAAAAAAAAAAAAAAAAAAAAAAAAAAAAAAAAAAAAAAAAAAAAAAAAAAAAAAAAAAAAAAAAAAAAAAAAAAAAAAAAAAAAAAAAAAAAAAAAAAAAAAAAAAAAAAAAAAAAAAAAAAAAAAAAAAAAAAAAAAAAAAAAAAAAAAAAAAAAAAAAAAAAAAAAAAAAAAAAAAAAAAAAAAAAAAAAAAAAAAAAAAAAAAAAAAAAAAAAAAAAAAAAAAAAAAAAAAAAAAAAAAAAAAAAAAAAAAAAAAAAAAAAAAAAAAAAAAAAAAAAAAAAAAAAAAAAAAAAAAAAAAAAAAAAAAAAAAAAAAAAAAAAAAAAAAAAAAAAAAAAAAAAAAAAAAAAAAAAAAAAAAAAAAAAAAAAAAAAAAAAAAAAAAAAAAAAAAAAAAAAAAAAAAAAAAAAAAAAAAAAAAAAAAAAAAAAAAAAAAAAAAAAAAAAAAAAAAAAAAAAAAAAAAAAAAAAAAAAAAAAAAAAAAAAAAAAAAAAAAAAAAAAAAAAAAAAAAAAAAAAAAAAAAAAAAAAAAAAAAAAAAAAAAAAAAAAAAAAAAAAAAAAAAAAAAAAAAAAAAAAAAAAAAAAAAAAAAAAAAAAAAAAAAAAAAAAAAAAAAAAAAAAAAAAAAAAAAAAAAAAAAAAAAAAAAAAAAAAAAAAAAAAAAAAAAAAAAAAAAAAAAAAAAAAAAAAAAAAAAAAAAAAAAAAAAAAAAAAAAAAAAAAAAAAAAAAAAAAAAAAAAAAAAAAAAAAAAAAAAAAAAAAAAAAAAAAAAAAAAAAAAAAAAAAAAAAAAAAAAAAAAAAAAAAAAAAAAAAAAAAAAAAAAAAAAAAAAAAAAAAAAAAAAAAAAAAAAAAAAAAAAAAAAAAAAAAAAAAAAAAAAAAAAAAAAAAAAAAAAAAAAAAAAAAAAAAAAAAAAAAAAAAAAAAAAAAAAAAAAAAAAAAAAAAAAAAAAAAAAAAAAAAAAAAAAAAAAAAAAAAAAAAAAAAAAAAAAAAAAAAAAAAAAAAAAAAAAAAAAAAAAAAAAAAAAAAAAAAAAAAAAAAAAAAAAAAAAAAAAAAAAAAAAAAAAAAAAAAAAAAAAAAAAAAAAAAAAAAAAAAAAAAAAAAAAAAAAAAAAAAAAAAAAAAAAAAAAAAAAAAAAAAAAAAAAAAAAAAAAAAAAAAAAAAAAAAAAAAAAAAAAAAAAAAAAAAAAAAAAAAAAAAAAAAAAAAAAAAAAAAAAAAAAAAAAAAAAAAAAAAAAAAAAAAAAAAAAAAAAAAAAAAAAAAAAAAAAAAAAAAAAAAAAAAAAAAAAAAAAAAAAAAAAAAAAAAAAAAAAAAAAAAAAAAAAAAAAAAAAAAAAAAAAAAAAAAAAAAAAAAAAAAAAAAAAAAAAAAAAAAAAAAAAAAAAAAAAAAAAAAAAAAAAAAAAAAAAAAAAAAAAAAAAAAAAAAAAAAAAAAAAAAAAAAAAAAAAAAAAAAAAAAAAAAAAAAAAAAAAAAAAAAAAAAAAAAAAAAAAAAAAAAAAAAAAAAAAAAAAAAAAAAAAAAAAAAAAAAAAAAAAAAAAAAAAAAAAAAAAAAAAAAAAAAAAAAAAAAAAAAAAAAAAAAAAAAAAAAAAAAAAAAAAAAAAAAAAAAAAAAAAAAAAAAAAAAAAAAAAAAAAAAAAAAAAAAAAAAAAAAAAAAAAAAAAAAAAAAAAAAAAAAAAAAAAAAAAAAAAAAAAAAAAAAAAAAAAAAAAAAAAAAAAAAAAAATAAAAAAAAAAAAAAAAAAAAAAAAAAAAAAAAAAAAAAAAAAAAAAAAAAAAAAAAAAAAAAAAAAAAAAAAAAAAAAAAAAAAAAAAAAAAAAAAAAAAAAAAAAAAAAAAAAAAAAAAAAAAAAAAAAAAAAAAAAAAAAAAAAAAAAAAAAAAAAAAAAAAAAAAAAAAAAAAAAAAAAAAAAAAAAAAAAAAAAAAAAAAAAAAAAAAAAAAAAAAAAAAAAAAAAAAAAAAAAAAAAAAAAAAAAAAAAAAAAAAAAAAAAAAAAAAAAAAAAAAAAAAAAAAAAAAAAAAAAAAAAAAAAAAAAAAAAAAAAAAAAAAAAAAAAAAAAAAAAAAAAAAAAAAAAAAAAAAAAAAAAAAAAAAAAAAAAAAAAAAAAAAAAAAAAAAAAAAAAAAAAAAAAAAAAAAAAAAAAAAAAAAAAAAAAAAAACAAAAAAAAAAAAAAAAAAAAAAAAAAAAAAAAAAAAAAAAAAAAAAAAAAAAAAAAAAAAAAAAAAAAAAAAAAAAAAAAAAAAAAAAAAAAAAAAAAAAAAAAAAAAAAAAAAAAAAAAAAAAAAAAAAAAAAAAAAAAAAAAAAAAAAAAAAAAAAAAAAAAAAAAAAAAAAAAAAAAAAAAAAAAAAAAAAAAAAAAAAAAAAAAAAAAAAAAAAAAAAAAAAAAAAAAAAAAAAAAAAAAAAAAAAAAAAAAAAAAAAAAAAAAAAAAAAAAAAAAAAAAAAAAAAAAAAAAAAAAAAAAAAAAAAAAAAAAAAAAAAAAAAAAAAAAAAAAAAAAAAAAAAAAAAAAAAAAAAAAAAAAAAAAAAAAAAAAAAAAAAAAAAAAAAAAAAAAAAAAAAAAAAAAAAAAAAAAAAAAAAAAAAAAAAAAAAAAAAAAAAAAAAAAAAAAAAAAAAAAAAAAAAAAAAAAAAAAAAAAAAAAAAAAAAAAAAAAAAATAAAAAAAAAAAAAAAAAAAAAAAAAAAAAAAAAAAAAAAAAAAAAAAAAAAAAAAAAAAAAAAAAAAAAAAAAAAAAAAAAAAAAAAAAAAAAAAAAAAAAAAAAAAAAAAAAAAAAAAAAAAAAAAAAAAAAAAAAAAAAAAAAAAAAAAAAAAAAAAAAAAAAAAAAAAAAAAAAAAAAAAAAAAAAAAAAAAAAAAAAAAAAAAAAAAAAAAAAAAAAAAAAAAAAAAAAAAAAAAAAAAAAAAAAAAAAAAAAAAAAAAAAAAAAAAAAAAAAAAAAAAAAAAAAAAAAAAAAAAAAAAAAAAAAAAAAAAAAAAAAAAAAAAAAAAAAAAAAAAAAAAAAAAAAAAAAAAAAAAAAAAAAAAAAAAAAAAAAAAAAAAAAAAAAAAAAAAAAAAAAAAAAAAAAAAAAAAAAAAAAAAAAAAAAAAAAAAAAAAAAAAAAAAAAAAAAAAAAAAAAAAAAAAAAAAAAAAAAAAAAAAAAAAAAAAAAAAAAAAAAAAAAAAAAAAAAAAAAAAAAAAAAAAAAAAAAAAAAAAAAAAAAAAAAAAAAAAAAAAAAAAAAAAAAAAAAAAAAAAAAAAAAAAAAAAAAAAAAAAAAAAAAAAAAAAAAAAAAAAAAAAAAAAAAAAAAAAAAAAAAAAAAAAAAAAAAAAAAAAAAAAAAAAAAAAAAAAAAAAAAAAAAAAAAAAAAAAAAAAAAAAAAAAAAAAAAAAAAAAAAAAAAAAAAAAAAAAAAAAAAAAAAAAAAAAAAAAAAAAAAAAAAAAAAAAAAAAAAAAAAAAAAAAAAAAAAAAAAAAAAAAAAAAAAAAAAAAAAAAAAAAAAAAAAAAAAAAAAAAAAAAAAAAAAAAAAAAAAAAAAAAAAAAAAAAAAAAAAAAAAAAAAAAAAAAAAAAAAAAAAAAAAAAAAAAAAAAAAAAAAAAAAAAAAAAAAAAAAAAAAAAAAAAAAAAAAAAAAAAAAAAAAAAAAAAAAAAAAAAAAAAAAAAAAAAAAAAATAAAAAAAAAAAAAAAAAAAAAAAAAAAAAAAAAAAAAAAAAAAAAAAAAAAAAAAAAAAAAAAAAAAAAAAAAAAAAAAAAAAAAAAAAAAAAAAAAAAAAAAAAAAAAAAAAAAAAAAAAAAAAAAAAAAAAAAAAAAAAAAAAAAAAAAAAAAAAAAAAAAAAAAAAAAAAAAAAAAAAAAAAAAAAAAAAAAAAAAAAAAAAAAAAAAAAAAAAAAAAAAAAAAAAAAAAAAAAAAAAAAAAAAAAAAAAAAAAAAAAAAAAAAAAAAAAAAAAAAAAAAAAAAAAAAAAAAAAAAAAAAAAAAAAAAAAAAAAAAAAAAAAAAAAAAAAAAAAAAAAAAAAAAAAAAAAAAAAAAAAAAAAAAAAAAAAAAAAAAAAAAAAAAAAAAAAAAAAAAAAAAAAAAAAAAAAAAAAAAAAAAAAAAAAAAAAAAAAAAAAAAAAAAAAAAAAAAAAAAAAAAAAAAAAAAAAAAAAAAAAAAAAAAAAAAAAAAAAAAAAAAAAAAAAAAAAAAAAAAAAAAAAAAAAAAAAAAAAAAAAAAAAAAAAAAAAAAAAAAAAAAAAAAAAAAAAAAAAAAAAAAAAAAAAAAAAAAAAAAAAAAAAAAAAAAAAAAAAAAAAAAAAAAAAAAAAAAAAAAAAAAAAAAAAAAAAAAAAAAAAAATAAAAAAAAAAAAAAAAAAAAAAAAAAAAAAAAAAAAAAAAAAAAAAAAAAAAAAAAAAAAAAAAAAAAAAAAAAAAAAAAAAAAAAAAAAAAAAAAAAAAAAAAAAAAAAAAAAAAAAAAAAAAAAAAAAAAAAAAAAAAAAAAAAAAAAAAAAAAAAAAAAAAAAAAAAAAAAAAAAAAAAAAAAAAAAAAAAAAAAAAAAAAAAAAAAAAAAAAAAAAAAAAAAAAAAAAAAAAAAAAAAAAAAGAAAAAAAAAAAAAAAAAAAAAAAAAAAAAAAAAAAAAAAAAAAAAAAAAAAAAAAAAAAAAAAAAAAAAAAAAAAAAAAAAAAAAAAAAAAAAAAAAAAAAAAAAAAAAAAAAAAAAAAAAAAAAAAAAAAAAAAAAAAAAAAAAAAAAAAAAAAAAAAAAAAATAAAAAAAAAAAAAAAAAAAAAAAAAAAAAAAAAAAAAAAAAAAAAAAAAAAAAAAAAAAAAAAAAAAAAAAAAAAAAAAAAAAAAAAAAAAAAAAAAAAAAAAAAAAAAAAAAAAAAAAAAAAAAAAAAAAAAAAAAAAAAAAAAAAAAAAAAAAAAAAAAAAAAAAAAAAAAAAAAAAAAAAAAAAAAAAAAAAAAAAAAAAAAAAAAAAAAAAAAAAAAAAAAAAAAAAAAAAATAAAAAAAAAAAAAAAAAAAAAAAAAAAAAAAAAAAAAAAAAAAAAAAAAAAAAAAAAAAAAAAAAAAAAAAAAAAAAAAAAAAAAAAAAAAAAAAAAAAAAAAAAAAAAAAAAAAAAAAAAAAAAAAAAAAAAAAAAAAAAAAAAAAAAAAAAAAAAAAAAAAAAAAAAAAAAAAAAAAAAAAAAAAAAAAAAAAAAAAAAAAAAAAAAAAAAAAAAAAAAAAAAAAAAAAAAAAAAAAAAAAAAAAAAAAAAAAAAAAAAAAAAAAAAAAAAAAAAAAAAAAAAAAAAAAAAAAAAAAAAAAAAAAAAAAAAAAAAAAAAAAAAAAAAAAAAAAAAAAAAAAAAAAAAAAAAAAAAAAAAAAAAAAAAAAAAAAAAAAAAAAAAAAAAAAAAAAAAAAAAAAAAAAAAAAAAAAAAAAAAAAAAAAAAAAAAAAAAAAAAAAAAAAAAAAAAAAAAAAAAAAAAAAAAAAAAAAAAAAAAAAAAAAAAAAAAAAAAAAAAAAAAAAAAAAAAAAAAAAAAAAAAAAAAAAAAAAAAAAAAAAAAAAAAAAAAAAAAAAAAAAAAAAAAAAAAAAAAAAAAAATAAAAAAAAAAAAAAAAAAAAAAAAAAAAAAAAAAAAAAAAAAAAAAAAAAAAAAAAAAAAAAAAAAAAAAAAAAAAAAAAAAAAAAAAAAAAAAAAAAAAAAAAAAAAAAAAAAAAAAAAAAAAAAAAAAAAAAAAAAAAAAAAAAAAAAAAAAAAAAAAAAAAAAAAAAAAAAAAAAAAAAAAAAAAAAAAAAAAAAAAAAAAAAAAAAAAAAAAAAAAAAAAAAAAAAAAAAAAAAAAAAAAAAAAAAAAAAAAAAAAAAAAAAAAAAAAAAAAAAAAAAAAAAAAAAAAAAAAAAAAAAAAAAAAAAAAAAAAAAAAAAAAAAAAAAAAAAAAAAAAAAAAAAAAAAAAAAAAAAAAAAAAAAAAAAAAAAAAAAAAAAAAAAAAAAAAAAAAAAAAAAAAAAAAAAAAAAAAAAAAAAAAAAAAAAAAAAAAAAAAAAAAAAAAAAAAAAAAAAAAAAAAAAAAAAAAAAAAAAAAAAAAAAAAAAAAAAAAAAAAAAAAAAAAAAAAAAAAAAAAAAAAAGAAAAAAAAAAAAAAAAAAAAAAAAAAAAAAAAAAAAAAAAAAAAAAAAAAAAAAAAAAAAAAAAAAAAAAAAAAAAAAAAAAAAAAAAAAAAAAAAAAAAAAAAAAAAAAAAAAAAAAAAAAAAAAAAAAAAAAAAAAAAAAAAAAAAAAAAAAAAAAAAAAAAAAAAAAAAAAAAAAAAAAAAAAAAAAAAAAAAAAAAAAAAAAAAAAAAAAAAAAAAAAAAAAAAAAAAAAAAAAAAAAAAAAAAAAAAAAAAAAAAAAAAAAAAAAAAAAAAAAAAAAAAAAAAAAAAAAAAAAAAAAAAAAAAAAAAAAAAAAAAAAAAAAAAAAAAAAAAAAAAAAAAAAAAAAAAAAAAAAAAAAAAAAAAAAAAAAAAAAAAAAAAAAAAAAAAAAAAAAAAAAAAAAAAAAAAAAAAAAAAAAAAAAAAAAAAAAAAAAAAAAAAAAAAAAAAAAAAAAAAAAAAAAAAAAAAAAAAAAAAAAAAAAATAAAAAAAAAAAAAAAAAAAAAAAAAAAAAAAAAAAAAAAAAAAAAAAAAAAAAAAAAAAAAAAAAAAAAAAAAAAAAAAAAAAAAAAAAAAAAAAAAAAAAAAAAAAAAAAAAAAAAAAAAAAAAAAAAAAAAAAAAAAAAAAAAAAAAAAAAAAAAAAAAAAAAAAAAAAAAAAAAAAAAAAAAAAAAAAAAAAAAAAAAAAAAAAAAAAAAAAAAAAAAAAAAAAAAAAAAAAAAAAAAAAAAAAAAAAAAAAAAAAAAAAAAAAAAAAAAAAAAAAAAAAAAAAAAAAAAAAAAAAAAAAAAAAAAAAAAAAAAAAAAAAAAAAAAAAAAAAAAAAAAAAAAAAAAAAAAAAAAAAAAAAAAAAAAAAAAAAAAAAAAAAAAAAAAAAAAAAAAAAAAAAAAAAAAAAAAAAAAAAAAAAAAAAAAAAAAAAAAAAAAAAAAAAAAAAAAAAAAAAAAAAAAAAAAAAAAAAAAAAAAAAAAAAAAAAAAAAAAAAAAAAAAAAAAAAAAAAAAAAAAAAAAAAAAAAAAAAAAAAAAAAAAAAAAAAAAAAAAAAAAAAAAAAAAAAAAAAAAAAAAAAAAAAAAAAAAAAAAAAAAAAAAAAAAAAAAAAAAAAAAAAAAAAAAAAAAAAAAAAAAAAAAAAAAAAAAAAAAAAAAAATAAAAAAAAAAAAAAAAAAAAAAAAAAAAAAAAAAAAAAAAAAAAAAAAAAAAAAAAAAAAAAAAAAAAAAAAAAAAAAAAAAAAAAAAAAAAAAAAAAAAAAAAAAAAAAAAAAAAAAAAAAAAAAAAAAAAAAAAAAAAAAAAAAAAAAAAAAAAAAAAAAAAAAAAAAAAAAAAAAAAAAAAAAAAAAAAAAAAAAAAAAAAAAAAAAAAAAAAAAAAAAAAAAAAAAAAAAAAAAAAAAAAAAAAAAAAAAAAAAAAAAAAAAAAAAAAAAAAAAAAAAAAAAAAAAAAAAAAAAAAAAAAAAAAAAAAAAAAAAAAAAAAAAAAAAAAAAAAAAAAAAAAAAAAAAAAAAAAAAAAAAAAAAAAAAAAAAAAAAAAAAAAAAAAAAAAAAAAAAAAAAAAAAAAAAAAAAAAAAAAAAAAAAAAAAAAAAAAAAAAAAAAAAAAAAAAAAAAAAAAAAAAAAAAAAAAAAAAAAAAAAAAAAAAAAAAAAAAAAAAAAAAAAAAAAAAAAAAAAAAAAATAAAAAAAAAAAAAAAAAAAAAAAAAAAAAAAAAAAAAAAAAAAAAAAAAAAAAAAAAAAAAAAAAAAAAAAAAAAAAAAAAAAAAAAAAAAAAAAAAAAAAAAAAAAAAAAAAAAAAAAAAAAAAAAAAAAAAAAAAAAAAAAAAAAAAAAAAAAAAAAAAAAAAAAAAAAAAAAAAAAAAAAAAAAAAAAAAAAAAAAAAAAAAAAAAAAAAAAAAAAAAAAAAAAAAAAAAAAAAAAAAAAAAAAAAAAAAAAAAAAAAAAAAAAAAAAAAAAAAAAAAAAAAAAAAAAAAAAAAAAAAAAAAAAAAAAAAAAAAAAAAAAAAAAAAAAAAAAAAAAAAAAAAAAAAAAAAAAAAAAAAAAAAAAAAAAAAAAAAAAAAAAAAAAAAAAAAAAAAAAAAAAAAAAAAAAAAAAAAAAAAAAAAAAAAAAAAAAAAAAAAAAAAAAAAAAAAAAAAAAAAAAAAAAAAAAAAAAAAAAAAAAAAAAAAAAAAAAAAAAAAAAAAAAAAAAAAAAAAAAAAAAAAAAAAAAAAAAAAAAAAAAATAAAAAAAAAAAAAAAAAAAAAAAAAAAAAAAAAAAAAAAAAAAAAAAAAAAAAAAAAAAAAAAAAAAAAAAAAAAAAAAAAAAAAAAAAAAAAAAAAAAAAAAAAAAAAAAAAAAAAAAAAAAAAAAAAAAAAAAAAAAAAAAAAAAAAAAAAAAAAAAAAAAAAAAAAAAAAAAAAAAAAAAAAAAAAAAAAAAAAAAAAAAAAAAAAAAAAAAAAAAAAAAAAAAAAAAAAAAAAAAAAAAAAAAAAAAAAAAAAAAAAAAAAAAAAAAAAAAAAAAAAAAAAAAAAAAAAAAAAAAAAAAAAAAAAAAAAAAAAAAAAAAAAAAAAAAAAAAAAAAATAAAAAAAAAAAAAAAAAAAAAAAAAAAAAAAAAAAAAAAAAAAAAAAAAAAAAAAAAAAAAAAAAAAAAAAAAAAAAAAAAAAAAAAAAAAAAAAAAAAAAAAAAAAAAAAAAAAAAAAAAAAAAAAAAAAAAAAAAAAAAAAAAAAAAAAAAAAAAAAAAAAAAAAAAAAAAAAAAAAAAAAAAAAAAAAAAAAAAAAAAAAAAAAAAAAAAAAAAAAAAAAAAAAAAAAAAAAAAAAAAAAAAAAAAAAAAAAAAAAAAAAAAAAAAAAAAAAAAAAAAAAAAAAAAAAAAAAAAAAAAAAAAAAAAAAAAAAAAAAAAAAAACAAAAAAAAAAAAAAAAAAAAAAAAAAAAAAAAAAAAAAAAAAAAAAAAAAAAAAAAAAAAAAAAAAAAAAAAAAAAAAAAAAAAAAAAAAAAAAAAAAAAAAAAAAAAAAAAAAAAAAAAAAAAAAAAAAAAAAAAAAAAAAAAAAAAAAAAAAAAAAAAAAAAAAAAAAAAAAAAAAAAAAAAAAAAAAAAAAAAAAAAAAAAAAAAAAAAAAAAAAAAAAAAAAAAAAAAAAAAAAAAAAAAAAAAAAAAAAAAAAAAAAAAAAAAAAAAAAAAAAAAAAAAAAAAAAAAAAAAAAAAAAAAAAAAAAAAAAAAAAAAAAAAAAAAAAAAAAAAAAAAAAAAAAAAAAAAAAAAAAAAAAAAAAAAAAAAAAAAAAAAAAAAAAAAAAAAAAAAAAAAAAAAAAAAAAAAAAAAAAAAAAAAAAAAAAAAAAAAAAAAAAAAAAAAAAAAAAAAAAAAAAAAAAAAAAAAAAAAAAAAAAAAAAAAAAAAAAAAAAAAAAAAAAAAAAAAAAAAAAAAAAAAAAAAAAAAAAAAAAAAAAAAAAAAAAAAAAAAAAAAAAAAAAAAAAAAAAAAAAAAAAAAAAAAAAAAAAAAAAAAAAAAAAAAAAAAAAAAAAAAAAAAAAAAAAAAAAAAAAAAAAAAAAAAAAAAAAAAAAAAAAAAAAAAAAAAAAAAAAAAAAAAAAAAAAAAATAAAAAAAAAAAAAAAAAAAAAAAAAAAAAAAAAAAAAAAAAAAAAAAAAAAAAAAAAAAAAAAAAAAAAAAAAAAAAAAAAAAAAAAAAAAAAAAAAAAAAAAAAAAAAAAAAAAAAAAAAAAAAAAAAAAAAAAAAAAAAAAAAAAAAAAAAAAAAAAAAAAAAAAAAAAAAAAAAAAAAAAAAAAAAAAAAAAAAAAAAAAAAAAAAAAAAAAAAAAAAAAAAAAAAAAAAAACAAAAAAAAAAAAAAAAAAAAAAAAAAAAAAAAAAAAAAAAAAAAAAAAAAAAAAAAAAAAAAAAAAAAAAAAAAAAAAAAAAAAAAAAAAAAAAAAAAAAAAAAAAAAAAAAAAAAAAAAAAAAAAAAAAAAAAAAAAAAAAAAAAAAAAAAAAAAAAAAAAAAAAAAAAAAAAAAAAAAAAAAAAAAAAAAAAAAAAAAAAAAAAAAAAAAAAAAAAAAAAAAAAAAAAAAAAAAAAAAAAAAAAAAAAAAAAAAAAAACAAAAAAAAAAAAAAAAAAAAAAAAAAAAAAAAAAAAAAAAAAAAAAAAAAAAAAAAAAAAAAAAAAAAAAAAAAAAAAAAAAAAAAAAAAAAAAAAAAAAAAAAAAAAAAAAAAAAAAAAAAAAAAAAAAAAAAAAAAAAAAAAAAAAAAAAAAAAAAAAAAAAAAAAAAAAAAAAAAAAAAAAAAAAAAAAAAAAAAAAAAAAAAAAAAAAAAAAAAAAAAAAAAAAAAAAAAAAAAAAAAAAAAAAAAAAAAAAAAAAAAAAAAAAAAAAAAAAAAAAAAAAAAAAAAAAAAAAAAAAAAAAAAAAAAAAAAAAAAAAAAAAAAAAAAAAAAAAAAAAAAAAAAAAAAAAAAAAAAAAAAAAAAAAAAAAAAAAAAAAAAAAAAAAAAAAAAAAAAAAAAAAAAAAAAAAAAAAAAAAAAAAAAAAAAAAAAAAAAAAAAAAAAAAAAAAAAAAAAAAAAAAAAAAAAAAAAAAAAAAAAAAAAAAAAAAAAAAAAAAAAAAAAAAAAAAAAAAAAAAAAAAAAAAAAAAAAAAAAAAAAAAAAAAAAAAAAAAAAAAAAAAAAAAAAAAAAAAAAAAAAAAAAAAAAAAAAAAAAAAAAAAAAAAAAAAAAAAAAAAAAAAAAAAAAAAAAAAAAAAAAAAAAAAAAAAAAAAAAAAAAAAAAAAAAAAAAAAAAAAAAAAAAAAAAAAAAAAAAAAAAAAAAAAAAAAAAAAAAAAAAAAAAAAAAAAAAAAAAAAAAAAAAAAAAAAAAAAAAAAAAAAAAAAAAAAAAAAAAAAAAAAAAAAAAAAAAAAAAAAAAAAAAAAACAAAAAAAAAAAAAAAAAAAAAAAAAAAAAAAAAAAAAAAAAAAAAAAAAAAAAAAAAAAAAAAAAAAAAAAAAAAAAAAAAAAAAAAAAAAAAAAAAAAAAAAAAAAAAAAAAAAAAAAAAAAAAAAAAAAAAAAAAAAAAAAAAAAAAAAAAAAAAAAAAAAAAAAAAAAAAAAAAAAAAAAAAAAAAAAAAAAAAAAAAAAAAAAAAAAAAAAAAAAAAAAAAAAAAAAAAAAAAAAAAAAAAAAAAAAAAAAAAAAAAAAATAAAAAAAAAAAAAAAAAAAAAAAAAAAAAAAAAAAAAAAAAAAAAAAAAAAAAAAAAAAAAAAAAAAAAAAAAAAAAAAAAAAAAAAAAAAAAAAAAAAAAAAAAAAAAAAAAAAAAAAAAAAAAAAAAAAAAAAAAAAAAAAAAAAAAAAAAAAAAAAAAAAAAAAAAAAAAAAAAAAAAAAAAAAAAAAAAAAAAAAAAAAAAAAAAAAAAAAAAAAAAAAAAAAAAAAAAAAAAAAAAAAAAAAAAAAAAAAAAAAAAAAAAAAAAAAAAAAAATAAAAAAAAAAAAAAAAAAAAAAAAAAAAAAAAAAAAAAAAAAAAAAAAAAAAAAAAAAAAAAAAAAAAAAAAAAAAAAAAAAAAAAAAAAAAAAAAAAAAAAAAAAAAAAAAAAAAAAAAAAAAAAAAAAAAAAAAAAAAAAAAAAAAAAAAAAAAAAAAAAAAAAAAAAAAAAAAAAAAAAAAAAAAAAAAAAAAAAAAAAAAAAAAAAAAAAAAAAAAAAAAAAAAAAAAAAAAAAAAAAAAAAAAAAAAAAAAAAAAAAAAAAAAAAAAAAAAAAAAAAAAAAAAAAAAAAAAAAAAAAAAAAAAAAAAAAAAAAAAAAAAAAAAAAAAAAAAAAAAAAAAAAAAAAAAAAAAAAAAAAAAAAAAAAAAATAAAAAAAAAAAAAAAAAAAAAAAAAAAAAAAAAAAAAAAAAAAAAAAAAAAAAAAAAAAAAAAAAAAAAAAAAAAAAAAAAAAAAAAAAAAAAAAAAAAAAAAAAAAAAAAAAAAAAAAAAAAAAAAAAAAAAAAAAAAAAAAAAAAAAAAAAAAAAAAAAAAAAAAAAAATAAAAAAAAAAAAAAAAAAAAAAAAAAAAAAAAAAAAAAAAAAAAAAAAAAAAAAAAAAAAAAAAAAAAAAAAAAAAAAAAAAAAAAAAAAAAAAAAAAAAAAAAAAAAAAAAAAAAAAAAAAAAAAAAAAAAAAAAAAAAAAAAAAAAAAAAAAAAAAAAAAAAAAAAAAAAAAAAAATAAAAAAAAAAAAAAAAAAAAAAAAAAAAAAAAAAAAAAAAAAAAAAAAAAAAAAAAAAAAAAAAAAAAAAAAAAAAAAAAAAAAAAAAAAAAAAAAAAAAAAAAAAAAAAAAAAAAAAAAAAAAAAAAAAAAAAAAAAAAAAAAAAAAAAAAAAAAAAAAAAAAAAAAAAAAAAAAACAAAAAAAAAAAAAAAAAAAAAAAAAAAAAAAAAAAAAAAAAAAAAAAAAAAAAAAAAAAAAAAAAAAAAAAAAAAAAAAAAAAAAAAAAAAAAAAAAAAAAAAAAAAAAAAAAAAAAAAAAAAAAAAAAAAAAAAAAAAAAAAAAAAAAAAAAAAAAAAAAAAAAAAAAAAAAAAAAAAAAAAAAAAAAAAAAAAAAAAAAAAAAAAAAAAAAAAAAAAAAAAAAAAAAAAAAAAAAAAAAAAAAAAAAAAAAAAAAAAAAAAAAAAAAAAAAAAAAAAAAAAAAAAAAAAAAAAAAAAAAAAAAAAAAAAAAAAAAAAAAAAAAAAAAAAAAAAAAAAAAAAAAAAAAAAAAAAAAAAAAAAAAAAAAAAAAAAAAAAAAAAAAAAAAAAAAAAAAAAAAAAAAAAAAAAAAAAAAAAAAAAAAAAAAAAAAAAAAAAAAAAAAAAAAAAAAAAAAAAAAAAAAAAAAAAAAAAAAAAAAAAAAAAAAAAAAAAAAAAAAAAAAAAAAAAAAAAAAAAAAAAAAAAAAAAAAAAAAAAAAAAAAAAAAAAAAAAAAAAAAAAAAAAAAAAAAAAAAAAAAAAAAATAAAAAAAAAAAAAAAAAAAAAAAAAAAAAAAAAAAAAAAAAAAAAAAAAAAAAAAAAAAAAAAAAAAAAAAAAAAATAAAAAAAAAAAAAAAAAAAAAAAAAAAAAAAAAAAAAAAAAAAAAAAAAAAAAAAAAAAAAAAAAAAAAAAAAAAAAAAAAAAAAAAAAAAAAAAAAAAAAAAAAAAAAAAAAAAAAAAAAAAAAAAAAAAATAAAAAAAAAAAAAAAAAAAAAAAAAAAAAAAAAAAAAAAAAAAAAAAAAAAAAAAAAAATAAAAAAAAAAAAAAAAAAAAAAAAAAAAAAAAAAAAAAAAAAAAAAAAAAAAAAAAAAAAAAAAAAAAAAAAAAAAAAAAAAAAAAAAAAAAAAAAAAAAAAAAAAAAAAAAAAAAAAAAA